>PVJS01021053.1:0-23222 GCA_004027185.1 Glis glis
ATTTTTGAAACCGGGTCTCACGAAGTTGCGAAGGGCCTCACTAGGTAGAGAGAGAGAGAGAGACAGAGAGAGAGAGAGACAGAGAGAGAGAGAGAGAGAGCGAGTGAGAAAGCTGAGGCTGGCCGCAAACCAGGATCCTCCGGTCTCCGCCTCCCAAGTACTGGGATTACAAGTGTGCGCCACCACGCCCAGCTCCAAGATGCCTTTCTAAAACAGTAACATCTGAATTAGAAGTCATGCAGACTGAAGGTGGTGTTTTTATTCAATTGTAAATATCACTATTTAATTGGGCCATTATTAAACTGGAATATATTCTAAGGAGAACAACTAAAATGATGAGAGGACTTTGTAAGTCATAAGCTGCCTTCAAGTATCTGAAGGGATAACAAGCAGAAGGAAAATGAAATGTGGGTATTAAGATCAAAGTGTAGACATTATAGGTGGATAGACAACTTCCCTTTCTGTTGAGCTAAGACTAGCAGTTGCATCTATCAGAACATAGAAGGGCTTATTGCTGGAGATCATGACCTTCTTGTTCTTGGAGGTGCACATTCCAGGGCTGGATGGTTCCTTAGGATGTGGCAGAGGGGAGAAGGCAGCAGATGAGATGAGAGACTGGACAAAATGACCTTTGGCATTTAATTTTATGAACTTAAAACCTCTATCTAGTTTCCAGGTTTGCCAACCTATATCTAGTAGAACAAGTTTCATTCATCACATGCTAATATATGATTTGCCATGAGTAAATGCAAAATAAATCTTTAGTTATACTCTAAGATTAATGACCTATAAATGTCTGGAATGGATACTCTGGCCTCCTCCAGTCATTAGTGTCTATACTATAAATGTTTAAATCCCTGAGAAGGAATTCAGCCATAATCAGTCTACATGCTACCATACCAGTGAGAGTGATTCACCTCACAGAGGGAATCCTGGCTGTAGTAGTGGATGCTGCAAAGCCCTGCCCTGACCCTCTTATCAGGACAAGGAACTCTCCCCAACTGCTGGGAATATTGATGACTTACAACTCAGCTGACCCCTTCCCTGTGAATCATCCCTAACCAAAGACAGCCACTTGTGCAGTCATGTCTCTCCCTGAGGACAGTCCACTTCCAATGATTGTTTGATGAAGGATATCCTTTTCCTAACGGCTCCCCTTAGACTCCTAAAGGTTTTTCAAATCCTCAAGGCTGTTATTGCTCTAGAGCATTTACAAGCAAACCTCAGATTCCTAACCTCAGTCCTAAATACCGTCCTGTCGAACCACATGCAGGACATTGGGTGATTCCTTAGGTCTTTTTATGCATGTGAACTGGGCTGACCCTCATGATCATAGGAGGACTCCCAGGTGCCACAGCTGAATTGCTCTAGTCACTCAGCAGTAGTGAGGAGTCATCTTTCCAACCACACTTGTAAATTCAGTTGGGATTTGGGAGGGGGGAGTAGTAATGACAGGGGAAGAGCATGATAGAAATGGAGGAGAGGGAGAGAAATAGAAGACTGAGAATAGGCTGCTTCCTTTTCCAGCTCTAATTACATTTCCACCTTTCCCTACTAAAAAATGCATACCTTTCTAAAACTCCCTCCCTCTGTTTCTTCTTACCCTTCTCGCACCCTCTTTTATGCATCTCTCTTCAACCTGCCCAGAAATAGGAGTAGTAGAACACAGGTGGTTGGGGTGTAATGGAGAGAGCAACGTCTATAATCATGGGATCTGAATGCATATCTCAGCTCTGCCATTTAACTGTAAATGAATTTTCATATAATATAATAAAATTTCAGTCACCTTGACAATCAATGCAGATGAGACATTTTTAGTGGAAATGATAAAACTTCAGCCATGAGCTCTAACCTGGTGGGCAGTGAATGGCATTTTCCTCCAGGGTGTCTCATGGCTTAAGCCAGCTCCAATAGGATTTATTATTATGACTCATCCACTCAGGCTAGGCAAATTCCTTTTAGTTATCAAGCACCAAGCCTATGGAGAAAACCACTGATCATATTTCATTTCCCCTCTCCTTTTCTCCCTTTTCTTTTTTTTCCCCAATAACCTGAACTTTCTATTTTATTTGTGATAATTTAAACATTTTCTGGTCTATAGCTTTACTTTCTAATTATGCCAATTCCAGCAATTGAATTTCAAATACTCATTTTATCTGTATTTGTTAAGACATGCCCTTAAGCAGGTATATCTTCTGGACAAAATTTCATGAATGTCTATGTTATTATAAGTTAATCACTACCTATTGCCTTGAAATCTCAATGTTGATTTTGTTTCCATCATATAGTAAGGATGAATTATATCTTCCATCTTCCCTAATTTAGTTTAACTGATCCAGAACCTACGAAAGGTTGCTGAAGACAAGCTTTTCAAACTGTATAACCGCTGTTCTATGATGATTCAGTCATTCTGAGGGATTCAGAACAAGATTAGCCTTTCTCCTCGGATAGATAGTTTGTGATCTCATCACTTTTGAATAATTGTAATCATGAAAATAAATTCAGTTAATGGCTTGATTTATTGTTTAGAAGCAATCATGTGATTATCCATTCACCTGTCTGTAAAAAATTGTGACCCCATATACAAAAACCAAGTCTGAGTTCTCTAGAATCAAAGATTAATTTTAGAAACACTGTCACCTGGTGGTACATCAGAGTTATTACACTTGGCTTTTCCTCAAGTTGTTTCAATGTCCCTAACTGCAGGAGAAATGAATCAACCTCAAAGAAATTAAGCAGCATATCTTAATGTACCAAGTGTAGTTCAGAATCAGAACTGCACAAACCCTTCCAATCAGGCCATGATACTTTAAGACTTTAGGTTATTTCTCATTCTGAGAAGCCCAACCTGATGTCCACGGATGCTTTGTCTCTCTTCTGGTATATTCTATCACTTGCATTTGTAATTTGGCGAAATTTGAAGGAATCTTGGTAATATTTTGGACTGATAAAACTATCTTTCTGTTATTGTGAAAAGTAGGGCATAGATGCTATAAGACCCACAGGCAAGATACTGTATCTCATAGAAACTCTGTCTGCAGGGACAATACTCCCCTCTCGGTACTGAACTAAGCCATAGAACTCCTGGCTACAGGGAAAACAGAAAATAATTTGTTGTCCCTTTCTGCATCTTCCCATGCCCCAATGCAGGAACCATAGGAAGCATACTAGTTCTAAAAATATGTCCCATATGTGTTGTCCTATATTAATCAGAAAATGCCTTTAAGGGGGGAAATAAAGGCCTGTGGATTGATAATGAATGATATCGGCAATACAGCTGTATATTCAATCCTACAGCATCTACTTGGCAGCTATCTAGTATATTTGATCAATGAAGATAAAGCAAATCCAAACATTTCAAACCACTGTCTAGTTCTGATGTGAAGAGATACAGTTGAAATTTTGAACACAGAATTTAATTTTTATTTTAGGCTATGAGATTTGGTTATGCCACTAAAATATTCATTTGCCATTTTCATTGATGGCATGACAAAGGACTGCAGAACACTTGGCCTCAGAACACTTGATCCACTAATTAGAGGAGATTCATATCTAGTGGTAGACTGAATATTCTGTGATCTTGAGTCCTTCTAATCAAATAAATTTGAATGTGAACAGTCACCCTTTCAAAATTGGTCACTTATATTCGGGACCATGCTTGCCATGGTGCCTAATAGTTGCCCTTTGGTGAGAATTGAGAATTGACCAGGTAAATGTCATGATACAATTTGCATTGAACTTTTGGAACTAGAAAAGATCCAGAAGCGATTGCTACCTTCAACAGCAGAGAATGTATGAGCAGATTCCTTGAAGGGCAAGTTTTTCCAGCACCCTAAACACTGTCCTGATAATATATATTTAATTTATTTATGTGTATATAATGCTTATTATGCATTTTTAGTTGACAGCACAAGCATGTGGATCACTCTCATGATCAGAAAAGTCTCCAGTGGATTCACATTTAAAATGATTCAGCAACAACCATGAATATATCACCTTGGTTGCCACCTGACCATGAACCCCCCAGTCTCAGCCCAGGCCAAATGAAAGGGAAAAATAAGAAAGAGGCAAATGCATAACTTAAGACGTGAGCATTTAGAGCCATCGCTCTAGCACATCTCTTTGGCAATGGATGAAATTAAATTAAATAAAAAACAAGAAACTATTGATTTCTCTATAAATTAAATACATTCTTCTGGGAGGGTTCCATCTTTTCTTTATGAGTCGTTTCTGCTCATCACTCCATCTGCTGAAATTTCCAGACTGGAAACCACAGCACCACTCTGCTAGTTGCTCCTCGAATCCTAGCAAGTGTTGTATTCCCCTGGCATCTCCCCAGGAGCAGTCCCTAAGAAAAACACTGGGCTCACTGCTGAGAGGTTGGATCCTTTAATAGACAGACCAAGTGCAACAATTTTTAGAACATTGCTAAAGGTAGATTCGTTTTATACTTATTTGTAAAATATTATACTGCATTTATATTATTTTCCTAATATTGTATGAAACAGAAGGTTGATGCCAAATGTTCTAACTACGATAAAATAATCCACACTTGGCCAAGAGAGGAGCAATGGAGGACACCATGAATTACGTTTCACTTACCTTTGTGTTTGCCACAGTGACTGGTACAGAATAGGAGCTCAGTGAATGTCTATCGAAGGACTAAAAGCCATGTCGTGTTTAGCCTGTGTGACTCAGTTTATTTGCCAGCCCTTTATCTTTTGCCAATTCTCTCCTCAGTGTGGTCCTTTGTCATTACCTGACAGCTTGTTAGAAATATGGAATCTCAGGACCTACCTATCAATGATCTACTGCACGAGAATCTGCTATTTAACAAGGTCCCCAGATGATTCGTGTAAAAAGCTCTGCTTCTCTATATGTCCTGTTCCTTTAAAAAATGGTCAGACTATTTTCCTAAGCTTTCTCTACAAAGTATTTCTTAGTTTTATGTTGATTCCTGCGAGATCCTTAGTTGAAAAGGGCTCAAAGGATATGGTTATATTTATTACCAATAGGCAAAAACCTACCCTCCCTGCTTTTGTGGGTTTCTTCTTGAACACAGAACACAGTAGTCTCCTGTTTATAGACACAGGAGTCTATAGACTATATTATGAGTATTCAAGATTTATCTGTCCTGATTCATACTCTACTGAAGATCAATGATTTCAGAATAAATTGATCAGCAAGAGGCATAAAAATCAGTTTAAACCTTACCATATTTTTTCAGCATAGAAGACTAAGTTTGTCTATTTTTCAAAGAACATATGTTATAGGTACTTTCATTGGAAGAATCAAAGAAAATGTAGTGTAGGTATTTTCTTTGTTTTCGTGTAATTAGCTAATTTTTTATACTTTTGTTAGTCATAGTATCAGTATCATTACCAAATGAAATGTTGATTACTTGTTTTTAAAAAAAACACTTTCAGTTTATTTTCATTAATTACATTGAAAGTCTATAAATGGGTGTTGTGAGTAGAATGATAACTTTCCTCCATAAAAGTCTTTCTAGGTCCTTAAAATGTAACCTTATTTGAAAAAAAAAGATATTTAGCTGATGTAATTAAGATAGGGATCTCAAGATGAGATCCTAAATCCAATGACAAATGTCCTTTATGAGAGGGAAAAGACAGACAAAAAAAGAAGATGGAGAAAGACTCAGGTAGGAAAAAAGATTGTGTGAACTGGACAGCAGAGATTGGAGGGATGTGTTTGTAAACCAAGGAGCACCAAGGATTGCCAGCAGCTACCAGAAGCTAGAAGAGGCAAGGAAGGATTTTTCCTTAGGACCTACAGAGCCTTGCTAACCATCTTGATTTTAGATTTATGGCCTCCAGATCTTTCAGAAAATAAATCTCTGTTGTTTAAAACCACCAAATTTGTGGTAATTTATTATGGCTGCCCCTAGGAATATAATGAGGTAAACAAAGCCATCATTTGATCCTAACACCCTTACCTGGTGTAGCATCTTTGGATCATGTTTCTTCAAGTGAAGCAAGCCACATGTACACACCTGGTAAGACTGGGAAAACCAAAAAAAAAAAGGGACATGAAGAGGTGATCCTTCCTAAAATGGGAAAATTGGCAGGAAAGAGAAAAGCACAGTAATATTTCAAAAGCCACTTTTGAAACAGGAAGGACAGAGACTTAAGAGAACCAAAGATCTGCAACAGATAGGTCTATCAAGGACCATAACCTTGGCTTTAGGATATTCTAGCTACACAAAGAAATTGATACATTTAATTGAACAATCACAGTTTAACCCAGGAGCTCCGTAGTCACTTGAGCTTTAGCACTTTGTTCTCTTATTTTACCTGCACTGACGTGTGTGTGTGTGTGTGTGTGTGTGTGTGTGTGTGTGTACCTTCCAGAAAGTGTCTACTGTACTCTTACAACCACAGTGTGGGTGGAAGCAGTCATTCATCTGGTTGAATGAATAGCTGTGTGGCTTGTTCTGCACATGCTCCAATCCTTTGCCCAAGCTACTTGATCCAGCAGGGCATTCACAGTATTGATATATTAGGTGTGTGAATGAAATGGGTGGTTTTAAAATAGTTTTCCCCATCTGTATCACTAATGTGGGTCTTGCCACCTTGTAACCTCACAAATCAATATCCAAATTCAATGACAGACTTTTTCAAAAACATAACTCATTAAGCTTTAGTGTTGCTGGAGACAAGGACCTTGTGTGTGTGAGGCCATCAAGTACTGATATTGACTCTCTAGGACATTTTTAAGGCTATATCACAATAAAGGCGCTTTATTAGCCTCATCAATCAAGAGAGTGCAAATTTCACCCTGAAATCAGTCTTCCTGAGCCTGTGGAACATGGAAAGGCAAGAAATTATGGGATGCATTATCTCCAATCTCATTTGAAACTTCCTAAATGAAACAACAGACATGCAGAGTTTATTGCTTATAAAATAAATGAAGGAGGTGCCACTAATGCCATAATGAAAGTTTAGGCTTCTGGTTGTTTTCCCCTGACTTGACAGAAATTTGGTGGTCAGCCAGCAGAGTGGCTCCTGGTTTCCATAGTTAAAGACACAATGCATTTGTCATTTGACCAAGATGAATGTACTGGTGCCATGAGTAGGGCTGCACCCAGTGTGTAGCAGAGGCTTAGTCTAGTGGTTCCTGTCATCGGTGACTTGGCATGTAATACTGTCTTTCGCTGGGGGAGGGAAATCCTATCCCAGAGTAGTTAACAGTTCAGTCTTCAGAGTCAGACAAGATGAGGTTCAAATTCCATCTGACCACTGTCTGAACTGAAGTTTTCTCTCTAAAAAATAAGAGACCTGCATCATAGCAGTGTGTTGAAAATTTAACATAGATAATGCCTGGTGTGTAGTAAGCCCTCAATGGACGCTCTCTTAACATTATTAGTTTTGGCAGATTCTCACTTCCGGTTGGGTATCTATGACTGATGGGTTTGAAAAGATGTGTTGATGGTGATGCTTGTAAGATTAAGAGCAGCGAGCACTGATTTTAGTGTCCGATAGAGTTAGATTTGAATCCTACCTCTGCCACTTGGGAGCTGTGAGTTCTTGAGTAATAAATTTACTTTCTCTGAGTTTTAGTTCCCTAAGCTGTAAATGGTTATTAACATAAGAACACCACCCCCTCAAAGTTGTTATGAAGACCAGAATGAAAATTCATGTTGGTAATATATGTTAAGTGCTTTCTGTATGCCTGGAGTGCCTCACACATCCTAAACAGTAAATCAATAACATACTTGTACGATTATTGAGAGCCCAGCAAATTTTAAAAGGAAAAATCAATGCGTATGCCCAGAAAATTATTAATTTTATAGATTTTATACATTTGCTCAGCCTGTATTTATTATGTACCTCCTCTGGTGTCCACTGGGCATGCAGTGAAGACCAAGGACAGCAGGTTCTCTGCTCACTGACCTGATGAGCAAGATGGACATTTATCATTATAAAGAAACTAAACTGGGGTGATGTGCAAAAGAGTGACAGGGACAGAAGAGACTCCTCTGAAATGATGCAGTCTGAACTAGGAAAGAGCAAACAATGAAAATATAAAGGGAAGAGATGTGTAAACCCAGTAAGCAAAGAACTGCTAGTGCTAAATGTTCTGGGGCAGCCTCATAAGAAGGCCAGGAGACCCGGAACATGGTTAGCAAGGGATGGACTGGCGGAATATGAGGTCTCAGGGTTAGAGGCAAGATCTTGTAAGAGCTTTGTAGGTCAGGGTGAGGTTTAGATTTTATTCTGAGCTTACTGGACTGGACAGTTTTGGAAGAGATTTGGAGCTTGTAGGAATGGGGATGGCATGGGTCTGACTTCCCCTTTTAAAAGGTAATTCTGACTGCTGGAAAGGAAAAGCTAATGGTCGTTTATACTAGGGTTACTGAAATGTATATTGGAGCAGTGGAGTGAAAGCAAATGGAAGCGCATGCATGTGTTTTGGTGCTAGGATGTGCTGATAAGTTTTATAAAGGGAATTTTTTAAAAAAACAACAACAAAAGGTGGCTTGAGGATAGTTATTTAAGAATATGCTTATCTTTTTTTTTTTGATACTGGGGATTGAACTCAGGGATAGTCTACATCCAAGCTGCACTCCCAGCCCTATCTTATTTTTATTTTGATACAGGGTCTCACTAAGTTGCTAAAGGCCTCACTAAGTTGCTGAGGCTGGCCTTGACCTGCAATCCTCTCATCCCAGCCTCCCAAGTACTGGTATTACAGGCCTGTACCAACACACTTGACTGCTTATCTTTTTTGAAGTGATATTGATCCTATCTTATTTACCTTAGGAAGAAAAAAAAAACTCATATTAGCCCAACTTTGTGTGTGTGCCTGTGGGGGGCAGTCTGGGGATTGAAGCCAGGGTTGTTCTACCTCTGAGCTATACCCCTAGCCCTTTTTAAAATTTTGAAACAGGATCTTGCTAAGTTATCACACACTTGGCCTCAAAATAGCCCCACTTTTTATTCTTGGTAATGTTCTGAGTTGTTTAGCCCATGTTCTGGCTCATCCCAAAGGCTAATCCTCCTACCCACTTTTTTTTTCAAAAACCTATAAGAACAATTTGTAAAAGAAAAAAAAGATTTGGAAATGCTGTAATTGAGAAAGAGAGCTTACCTTGGGCACCATGCACTAAATTGTACCGTGTACTAGTTACTATACTCTGGATTTATTTAAATTTGATTATTTAGTTAATTAAGTAAAGTATAAACTTCATGAAAATGGGATTTTGACTATTTTAATCTAAGTGTATTATGGACCTTTAGAATAATGCCTACCTGTATTTTCAAAATTATACATTTAATTACTTAGATAGTATTATTTATTCATTTTAAGTGTGGAAATAGACCTGCCAAGTTTAAGACAAATACCCAAAGACTCATGGGCTATATGACTGAGATAGAATTTAATTCATCTTTTGTACAGTTTACAGCCGACTGATAAGAAGGCAAATGCTGGTCTTCCAAATCTCCATTCTAAAGTTTCCTGTTAGGAAAATGTCTGTGGTTCATTCAAACATAGAGGATAGGTTTCCCTATGTCACAAAACGTTGGCTTAGTGACCTCAGGCACAATTTGCTCCCAAGATCTTATTCTATTTTGTCAAACCCTTCCTGATACTACATTTACAACAACACAGAGGGCATGGAGGAGACACTATGAAGGGATAGAGAATAGACTGTTAGGAAGGGTTGGGATTGTGCTTAGGTGAACATTATTGGGTATTTCAAGCAAGTGTATTTTGGAAGACAGATGCATCCTACAACCAAAATAAACTGTGAAGCCATTCACTGAATCATACCAAAACATTACTTATTAAGTGATTGAAAGTCTTTTTTAGTTACTCCAGTTAAAGAGAAATAAAAGTGTTGAACTATTTTTAAGAGATATAAAAGTGAGAAAGAAGAGAATACAACAGGAATATTTGCAGAGAAACAAAATGAGAGAGAATAATGTCTGAGCACTGCCCCCCTCAAAAATTTTGCCCCCATGAAAACTTTCATTTATAAGAAGTTCATGGGGATCATGTTTTGTACTGGAAGATTATACTCTTTTTGTGCTCAGGTCCTTACAGTCCCTACTTCAGGAAGGAAAGATGAATAATCATGTTTTGTTACAAATAATCCATCTGGTGTGCAGCAGCCAGGTGAAGGTAACCTGACCCCTCCTGCTGTCTTCATCCTGGTCCTTACTGCCAAAGGTGCTGGTTGAGGCTTATAACAGCTGCTGAGTGCCCTGTGGGAAGTGAAATGTGCCAGGTTAAAAAGGACCCCAAGGGACATGGATTCAGAGTCATTTGAATTATTTTTTTTCCACTGGGCAATGAGGAAGCTTATTGGTTGGTATAAATGAAGAACACATTGGACAGGCTATCTGCAAGTGTAGGTTGACCCCATTCACTATGGCTTGCTTTACTATTGACCCTATTCCCAGAGAACTCTCTACTCTGGTCATAAGAAAGTCGCAATAGTTCCAGAATAGTTTCATCTTTTGGGGTATAAATACCTTGGAGGAAGAGAAAGCAATTCTTTCTCAGAAGTCAGAAAAAGTTTCAAACCATCTTGTTCTATTTCCATGTCTCTGATTGGGTCACATGCTTCTCCCTGGACCCATAGCAGATATACCGTTTAGCTTAGTCCTGGGTACCTTCCTTGAAGTCAGGGATTGGGTATTACCAACCTCCAAAGTCTGAGAGTGATGGAAATATGGATCTTTAAATGGTTGTTAGCTAAAGTAAACTGAATGAATCCTGAGTGGCTAAAGACCAACACATATGCCAGGCATGGTAGTGCACGCCTATAATTCCAGTTCATGGGAGGTTGAGACAGCCTCAGTAACATAGTGAGACTCTCAGCAACCTAGCAAGACCCTGTTTCAAAAAAATAAAAATAAAAAGGGCTGGGTGTAGCTCAGAGGTAGAATGCCTCTAGGTTCAATCCCCAGTACCAAGAAAAGAAAAAAAAAAAGAAAGAAAAAAGAACAACATGCATTCATCAGCAAGTTTGAGAGTAAAAAGCAGAAGGATTTCAAGAAGTTAGAGAGGCAGAGGATGGAAGGAGGGGGAAGGAAATGATACACACAAATCTGATCTGTGTCTAGATGCATATTTAGAATTTCTGAGTATGTCATTTTTAAAATTTACATGGAAGAACCTGCAATTATAAATAAAAATACTGTATTTTCTGTATTTCATTAAAATTACATTAACAAAATGTTTAAAAAGGACAGTGAGAATAAAACATAAGAATGAAATTTAATATTTTGAGTCAAATCTTTATTATCAAAGAGATACCCCTATTCAAATTATATTTTCAACATACTCAATTATGTAGAGAAAAATTACAAGTACCTCTTGTTACATTTCTGAGGCCTTACATTTAAAATGGCAATGTTTGTGTCCATGTTTTTGGATTGAATGCTTATATTTTCCAACCATGTATTAGACAATGGGGCTATGTTTGAAAGGATAAGCCATCGCATGCAAGAACTTTTGCTACTACATTTGTACACGTACAGTTGGGATTTAATCAGTTTAAGCTTTCCATTAATATGCTTATAACCTTGGCCTCTGTATACTAAATCACCCACGGGCTAATAGAACTCTTGATCAGTCAAATGACCTTCCAAAGGATTCCAGGGAAGAAGTAAGGGAGAAAAGTAGTGAGGGAGGGGGGAAAGCAGTGGCAGATGTATGAAACAGAAGAAGAGAGAAAGTCAGCTAGGTAGGGCAGCCATGAAATGGGCTAGAAAGCACAGTTTTCAGCACAATTACCCAGAACATTTGTCTCCTTAAAATATTGTCCTTGAAACTACTGAGAGTGCTCTCTGATATGCTCGGGAAAGCTTGTCATCTTTATGTTTGGACTCTGCAATGAAAGGGTATTGGGCTGATGTTTCTGGAGTTGGCACCTAGAATACAATGAATATTGAAAGTGGGATTGATTACACAGTCCCTCTAATCACCCTCCAGATGAATACATAGAATCCAGTGTCCAGTGCATTTCTTAAGGCTTTACTTTCCATTGGGCTGACCTCCAGAAAGAGATGGCACATCCCCGCAGGGTTGGAAGCATCCCCAAGGCCCTTCAGAGAGAACAAACATCATTTCCATGGAAACATTGCATATGCTCATGCGTGCACAGACCCACCTGGCATCCGTCCTTCCAGTGACCAAGCCAAATGATGCAATTTGTGCTATGGCCTCTGGAAGCAGGGCTTGCTGCACTGACAGCATATCCAGCAGGATTATAGGAAAAGGGGTGTTGGTTTCCTTTAGGGAAAATGCTTTTCTACTGGGTCCTTGCCAAAGGTCACACTGACAATGTTTTGAGACAATCTGGGCCATACCCTTCACATACTGCTGTGTGTTTTGTGGCCAGAGTTCCTTTTTGTAAATAAAATCTAATATAGCAGAGACCTACTTACCTTGGAAGAGGGGGATGCTATTTACCCAAGGTAGGAAATTGGCAGTATATTATCAGAGGGTATTTTCTGAGCAAATATTTAATCAGAATCCCTCCTATTTGTCTTTTTTGGCCTGAAGATATTCTATGAAGTGCAGTGTAGTGCACTCTTATGTTCACGATTTGCCCAGAGTTTTAACACAAGCTATTGTGTATGCAAAAGAAAGTTCAGCATTTCTAATTATATTGTGTAACTAATCTGTTATCTGACAGTCCTTTCTAGTGCCAAATGAATTTTTATCAACATTCCCCATTGCCAAATATCAAGGTCCCAGGAATTCGCATTCTGTTATTTTTTTTCAAGGAGTATCATAGCTTAATATATAGTCACATAGTTTTACACACTCTTCCAATAGCATGTACGTCTATGAACCCACACAATCCAATCTATTTTTGATTTTGTATTTTTCAGTAGCCTGAACATTTATTTTTTGACAAATACCCAGGAATATTGTCACATCACTGAAAGGTTTTTAGTTAACTCAGGTGACATATGAATGACATTGAGCAAAAATATTAGTGACATGTTGTTTCAATGTTCTTTTTCTTTGCAGAGGTCACATGAAAGTGAGAATTAAATTTTTTCCTCTTTTTCTGCATCATGTTCTTATTCTGCTTTTTCATCTTAGTTGAAAGTATATGTTGTCTGAATCTTTTCTCTGTGTTTTCATAGCAAAGAGTGAGAAAAATGCCTCATGCAATTAGCATGATGGAGAAGACCTTAAATATAGTGACAATGATCACGTAAATGATATTGTTCTTTACACTGCTGAAGTGGTATCCCACCATGTAATCAAAATGGGTAGCAGCACAGCTGTTTCCTAAATTTTGTCCATTACATCATGTGATGCATATCACCATGCAATTATGGGAGCCATGGCCATCAGCATTTGTTTTGAGGGTGAACAACATGAACAAATACAGTTAACCTCTCACCCATGGACATAGTGCTGATGTGTGCATTCACTAAAAACAAAGGGGAGAAACTGCTCTACTAATTTCCAGAAACATCACTTAGTAAGGAAAAATGATAGCTTTTGGAGTCGGAAATTATTTGAATCCTCTTGCTCCTTCTATCCAGTGATGTGAAATAGGAAAAATTCTCCAAGTATCTTCATTTTTTTTTTGGAAGAAATGAAGTAATGTCTATATAAAGGATGGAAGGTCATCCCTATATCATTCTTCTTGTACTATGATATGATCTTGATAGGGCAATAATTATGTCTTTACCCCTGGTATCCCCCCAATTTAAGACATTTTCAAAAACAGAAAATATTCCATAAATGTTAATTGAATGAATGAGTGTTAAAATTTAATGATTACAGTAAACCACATGTGAGATTCAAATTAAAAACTTAGAAAAAAGTAAATAAAAATATTCCAAGGGCCTGGATTGCCTCAATCAGCCCAGTTTTAATAATGAAAATAAGAACTAAAAGTTGAGGAACCTAATAAATAATTAACAGTGAAAATTTGAAACCATCTATTAGAGTGTGATGTATAAAGCTGATCTTTACAAAGAGTGGTTTTAGAGGAAATGTATGTAGCTTAAAATTAACTCTCCTAATGAATAAAAAGCAGAAATATAGAAATGCTCCATTTAAATATATATCTCCACTATAAAGAAAGGGGAGTCAGAAGGTTTCACAACTATTTGACTCCTAAGCCGATGTCTCTGTAAGAAACATCCACAAATACTGAAAACATTTGCCTACTCAGCTTTCAGCCTTTTTAGAGACACTAATTTTCACTATAAGAGAAGGTATATTTAAAAGTAATCTTTTTCCTCAGCTTTTATTTTTAAATGTGAGTATTTTTGTACTTGTGAGTTTGCACATCTCCTGAAAACGATTTGAAGCTTGCAAATGTGCTGATAGTATTAATTTGAACATGTGTATCTCTTCTTTTTTCCTGCCTTTTCTCCCACCTGTTGGACATTCTTTCTTTTTACTCACAATATCTCCATTCAAGAAAGAACAATGGTTGAATACTACTCTTTTGTGTGTGTGTGTGTGTGGTACTGGGGGTAGAACCCAGGGGCCTTCTACCTCTGAGCTATACCCCCAGCCTTATTTTATATTTTATTTAAAACAGGGTCTCCCTAGGTTGCTGTGAGCCTCGCTAAGTTGCTGAGGCTGGCTTCGAACCTGCAATCCTCCTGTCTCAGCCTCCCAAGTATTGGGATTATAGGCAGGTGCCACCATGCCCGGCTTTTGAATCCTACTCTTTGACTGGGGGGAAGTCTATCAATTCAAAAGAGATTGGAAGAGTATATTCGTATCTTTTGACCAAAGCGCATACATGTCACTTGGAGGTGATTACCAATATCCATAGACAATTTTCAAAATAATCAAATCAGTCACTACATAATTCAGCATATAAGCCAAATCTGTTTGGAATTCAAATTAATTGAACTTTCATATGGTAAGTTAGATAATAAAACTATGCATTTTACATTTTATTAGTGGACAATCCCTAGCAAATTCTGGAGATGCCTTCTATGTTATGTGGTTTATTTCCTGTAAATAAATCATAGTAAATCAATCCAGACATATGATAATTTTACAGAAATAAATAAGACTTAAACCAGAAATTCTCATTCTGGCTAGATTTCTATTTCACAAAGTGCCTTAAATATCCCCCAGAATGAGATAGATTTAGGAACCAGACAAGTATCATGTGCAAGTAGTAGAATTTATTGACACTGCTCATCTCTCTAGCTAGATTCTTAACCCTTCATGGGATTGAGCTCCTGTTCATGTGTGTAGGTTCCCAACATAGTGCCAAGTCACTTAACAAACATCAACAAAGGATGGAACCATGGCGCTATTTTCTATATACCATCCATCAGATCTGGAGCTAACCCTCCCTCTTTCAAGAGAGATTTTCCGGGGGGATTACTATCCCACAGGAATGTCTCATTGATAGCGCATTGGAGAGGGGCTTGTCTTGGGGCCTTTTTGTTTCTATCTACCCTCAAATATCCCCAGCGACATAGTGGGGACTGTGGTGAATCAAGATTCATATTGATGTGGCTGAGAGTCAGGGTGAGGGCTGTGTTTACACATTGTCAAGCAGAAAATTCCATCTGAATTCCAGGTGTGTGAACCACATGTTTGAACTTCCTCCTTTTGTCACAAATTTTCTTTATCACTTAGACAAAAGTTTAATATCTTTAGATCCATATATTCAAAGTGCAAGATCATGTGTATTCCGAACTCCCAAAGAAAACATGTCTTCCCTCATTATTGAGAGCAGCAGAAGAATCCTGTCTGCGAATGCCTGGGACGTGGGATGTCCCAATGCAGCATGGAAGGAAAGACACAGGAGCTCAGATTTTATTACTCCATTTTCTCCATACCTGCATATTTCTTACTGTGGGAAGGTAGACTTTTTACCATGAAAGAGCAGTGAGCTCAGGCACAGCTATAGATCCTATTCTCTAACCTTTACTGTCTTTTCTCTTCAGCTTACTAATTATAAACTATTCCTGGTTTTCATTGTTGCCAAAATAAATACCATCAAGTACGATGGTCTGCCAAGTTTTTTTTCCTTCTTTTTTTCTATTTATTTATTGAACTGCCCTACTTTATAAAGCCTATTATGAGTAGTGGATTGAAGGTGAGTTCAGAACAAAACTTCTGGGAACTAGTGTACAAAATGCTCTTCCGTTTCATTGCTTTTCCAGCTGAAATAGGGCAGCAAATAAAGGCAATCTGCAGAAAACCAATTCCTGTTGAGCTGAGAACAGTTATGTTGAGGGAAGTCAAAGAAAGGGGTTGGGTGGGTGTTGGAATATGGGAGAAGAGGGAAGGGGTGTAGCTCAGTGGTATAGCACTTGCCTATCATATGCTAGGCTCTGGGTCCAATCCCCAACACTGCAAAAGAAAAAGAAAAAAAAAAGAGGGGTGGAGACAGTTAATGTAGAAAAGGAGAACAAATGCAGGAAACTGAAACTGGATGACAACTCCTAACCAGAAAAAAGGATATCAAGTAATGAATATAGACACCAAGAAAAAGACAAGGGAACACTCTGAAGAAATAAGGAAAAATAGTTGGAGAGGAAAAAACCCTATAAATAGAGCAAAGAGAAGGCAAACAAAGTATCTAAAAAGACGGTCTCTATTGATTATTCTGGAGGGGGGGAATAAGCACAACATAGATGAATTCTTATTTTCTTCTTGGTAAAACTTCATTATATGATGACATTTCAGAGCTGACTTTAGATATGGAAATGAGGTTGTCACTGTTTTGCTCCCTATAATAGAAGCCATTCTCCACTTTCAAGTGGGAGAGCGACAGCAGGGGCTAGGATGCCACACACAGTGGTAGCACCTCAGACTGAGCTAGAGGTTCCTAGGAAATAAAAGTCCCTGTGGGGAGGAATTGCTTTTCTAACTCTTCTCCCTTCAAAGTCCCCAGTTTTAGCATCTTTCCAGATGCCTCTATTGGATTTGCCCACACCACATTGACAAAGGCCAGTCAGTTCTTTGCTCTGCAAGATTAGGAGGTAGATCTTTCAAATGAAAACAATGACCCTTCCCCATTGCATGTGTAAAATGAGTATTTTTTGAACCTCCAAGCATTTATGACGCCAAGTGTGCTTTCTTTTCTGACCACGTCCATGTCGACAGCAGTCCTTGAGTCCGATAAACAGTTTCATTTCTTTAATTGGCTCTTTACTCCACGTATTCTGCAGTTTTAAAGTTTACTGGGGAATATTTTTTTCCACATTTCTGCATTTTTCATTTTGTTGTTTTGAAATCTCTCCTGGCCAGGAACATGTTCCCAACTGTAATTTACTTTTATAAATATGGTTGGTGGTAAAAATCAGTCTCTAAAATGTTTTCTAAGTTATTTACATTTTAATGAATTTAAAAGGCTTAAATGCTAAGGATATATATTTAGATTTGGTTTTCCCAAAAGATTTAATGCAAATAAACTTTACAGGGTTTGAAACAAAGACCACGCTCTGCATAATTTCCAAAAGACTGGATCAGTCTAAAACAATAATGTATACTGGGCATGGTGGCACACGCTTATAATCTCAGTACTTGGGAGGCTGAGATTGGAGGATCCCGGTTCACGGCCAGCCTCAGCTACTTAGTGAGGCCTTCTGCAACTTAGTGAGACCCTGTTTCAAAATAAAGAATAAAAAACAGGGCTAGGGGTGGAGCTCGGAGGTAGAATGCCCCTGGGTTCAATCCCCGGTACCACACACAAAAAACCCCCCAATAATGTGATAGGTACCACACACACACACACACACAAAAAAAAACCCAATAATGTGATAGGATGGTATGACTCTGGAACAGCTTAGAAGTTTCAGAGTCCATAGATGATTTCCATGAACGAGAGGCAAAATTTTATTGGATTTTCTAAGGATGTGGGGGTAGTAGATCTATTCGAACTGAGACCATCTCAATTGATAAAGATTTACAACTTTTGATGATCTTCCTCCATCGAAGTTGTTCAGGTACTTCTCACTTTTGCACATCAGTGAACAATGCTGAGAGATTCCATTCTTTCTAGATGAGAAGATCATCTTCCTTCAGACATATGATATGAATTTCAAATTTGCTGCTTTTATGGCTAGCAGGCCAACCATATTAGGTAGTACGGAAGTCTGTGCTCCAAAATTGTTTTCTTATAGTTCCTTAGTGAAGAGACCTTTTTTCCAGATCATGTATTGGTGTTAAGGAAAGCATATGGCCCCTTGTTTCAGAGTTGTATACCTATAGTTCCTTACTGTATAGACCTTTTCTATAAATCATACCTTGTGTTATCTGGAGCCCAATAAAGTCATCTCAACATTTATGTGACTATTGCATAGTATCAAAGGCAAGGAGCTTAGGATATACTTCATAGATGGGTTGCATAGATTCAGGTAATATTTACTATCTTAACAAAGACTTAAAGCTGGTAGTGATTTATTTTTTCTCTAAGGTTTGGCAATAAAAAGACCTGGTATCATTGGTATAGTTATTCATTTCAAATTAAAAAGGGTACACTTATTCATTGAAATAAAAAGACACTCCAAGAATACATTTTTGTGACTTTATTTATTCACTTAATTGAATAATAATTATTAATAGCTATTAATAATATTGATAGTTATTAATTGAAAATAATTTTTATATGCTAGGTATCAAACCCAGGGCAAGTTCTCTACCATTGAGTTATACCCCAACCCTTAAATTTATTTTAACTGATGCATAAAGACATCAAAATTATACATATTTATGGGGTACCATGTGATGCTTCAATATATGTATGCAAATGTAAAGTTTAAATCAGGTCAAACATATCTATCTCCTCTATTATTTATTATTTATTTATGGTAAAAGCATTCAAACTTCCAGCTTTCTGAAATATACAGTCCATTATTATTATCTGTAGTCACCCTACTGTGCAATAGCATAACTTTTGTTTCACAATCCTTGTAATGGAAGAGATAAAGGAGAGAGTGCAGCAATTAAAGCAGAATGGCCTGTATTCTTCAAGCTCCATAGTCAGTTGTTTTCATCTTCCACATCATAATGTTCCCCATATGACTTAGTTTTGCCTATTGTTGGAATGTCACCAAAGTTGAAAAACCTAGACTCCTCTTGCCATTTCTTTCTTTTTTTTTTTTTTTGCGGTACCGGGGATTGAACCCAAGGGCATTCTACCTCTGAGTTACACCCCCAGCCCTATTTTTTATCCTTTATTTTGAAACTGGGTCTCATGAAGTTGCGGAGGGCCTCACTAAGTAGCTGAGGCTGGCCACGAACCCGGATCCTCCGGTCTCTGCCTCCCAAGTACTGGGATTACAAGCGCGCGCCACCACGCCCGGCCCTTCCTCTTGCCATTTCTTGCCAGGTGCACTTTCAAAAGTACAAGTTCAGAATATATGCAGAGGATAAGCTCTATCTATTTCTGAGGAAAAATTTGCTTCAGCTGTGGCCCATGACGGGAGGAGACATCCTGAGCCACTTATTCAAAGCTTCAAAGACAGACCACTGGCATCCAAATGAGAAGGCAGCCCCTCTACATTTGGTTGCATTTATTTATTTATTTATTTATTTATTTATTTATTTATTGGTGCATTGTAATCATACATCTTGATGAAGTTCAGGATGGTAGAGGCACACATGCACACAGCACTCATTGAGCCCTCTCCCAGTTCCCACCTTATTCCCTCCCTCTCCCCTCCTTCCCATGCTCAGCACAGTGATTGACTTTGATAAGTTTGTGTATGTACATCATGTCCATTGAGGTGTTTCCCTCTTCCCCCCTCCCATCTTCCTCAGTTAGGTCACCTTCTTCACTCATCTAAGTTTTCTCCTCCTTTGTCTAGAGTCCCTCCTATGCCCCATTTTCTCCCTAGCTTTCACAGACTTTTTGTAAGAAGGTAGATGAGACAAAATCTAACAAGAATAATTCACTGCTGTTTTCCTATTATCAACGTAATCATGAGAATTATTTCCTATAATTTTTCAATAATTTTTTAAAAACACATGAGCATTTGGCTTCTCTTGATTAGAGAGTAATTCAGGAACATTTGCCTTCTGAGTGCCTTCAGTTTGTATCACCATCTTTGTATCTTTTATCACTGTACATTTATTTGTATTTATTTTTTTTTTTGTCTTTCAAAACCACTAGGCTTAATCTTGTAAGGTCAGGTAGCATCCCTTCCATGTCTCCCATGAACACCACAGCTCTGGGCCTCGAGTTGCACTCCACATGCCTGGTTACCCATGATAACATGAGTGAATGTGAGCCTGGAGTGCAGGGAGACTCCATGAGCCTCTTTTGGTTTAACTTGAGGTTGAGATTTGCTGTAGTGAAATGATGTGTGTCAAATGTATATAGTTCATTTTAGAGACATCACTTATTTGTCATTCATTCGTTCAATAAATATGTACTCATCTCTACATAACCTCTTGTCATGGAAATGCTTCTTTGAATAAGATAGATATAGTCTTCATAAACTCATGGAGATTACTTGGAGAGGAGATGACAGAAAATTAAAAACTAAAAACACACTACAAAATAATAATGATGATGAATATTGAATAAGTACTGCATAGGAATATAAAGAGTGTCTGGGTATCTACTCAGGCAGGGCTCAGGAAAGACCTTCTTGACGAGGTGACATTTAAACTGAGACCTAGAAAATAAAAGGGAAGCAGCTGTGCAAAGATCAGGAAAAGAGTGTTCTCGAGAAAATAAATGAAAATTACCTATTTTAATATGACTTGCTAATTACTATCATTACCATTTTGATGTATATTCTTTTTTCCAGGGTGTGTGTTTCTGTGTATGTATATATTTAAATGGGTCTCACTATAGAGTGTATTTGCTTCTTATTGACTCACTAAATTTATTTCCACAACCTACATTTTAAGGATGGAGTAGAATTCCACGGAATGAAAATAGTATTAGTATCGGCTTCCCCCTTTTGTTCACACATTTATCTTGTTCCCAATATTTTGGTACCTTGGTTTTTATTTTCACACTGTGATTGCCTCTGAGAGAGAGCCTCATAGTGAACTAGTGAGGTGTGCATTCTCTGGAGCCAATCTGCCTGTGTTTGACTTGGCTCTGCCATTTGCTAGCTGTGATCATAGGTGAATTGCCTAGCCTATTTGTGTTTCAGTCTGTCATCTCTAAATTGAGCATAATAATAGTGCCTACCTCATAGACTTGCTGGGAAGGCATTTCATTGAGTTGGTACTTACATTGCATAAAGAGGATGCATGCTACACCTAAGCATCTCAATAAATGTGTGCTACAATTTTTAGGTCCTGGAGAACTTGGAAGAGAATGAAAACTATCTTGCCAATCATAGATTATCAGTTATGTTCTTAATTGCGGAATAAGTTTGTTATTTCTTTTGAAAACCATATAAGAAAGTTTAGGTAAAGATAAAATTGTATACATTAAAAAACAGCCTGTTCTACCCTAGGAACCAAGTGAAGAATAAACATGTTTTCATGACTTGTGAGGCTTGTAGCTGTGTGTTTTGGGGAAGGTCAGAAAAGTTGCAAACTTATTGCTGGGCCTGATAATTGTACGTTGATAATATTTTTATCTTCTTGCTCACTGAGGTCTCAGTGCTAAGTAAGGATGCAACATTTCAGATTTTAGCTTTAGGTCTTACCATAAGCAACTATTTTGGTGTGAAAAGGTCAGCAAAAAGGCTGGTGGGTTCAAGTACTGAGAAAAGGGCACACAAATGAAAAATGATTGAGATACAAAATTTGAAGATGTAGTGACCTTCTCAACTCCAGGCCATCCTATCACCCCTTGTCGGAGGGTTCCTAACCTGGGGTTTCTGTAATGGGCTTCATAGGGTCTGTCATCACCTGAAATTGTTGATATTCTATAATCAGAAGGTCACTTGATGAACATAGAATTAAAGGGAGTTAACCAGAATAAAGGGCTCCCACACTCAAGTTGTGAGGATAGTCTGATGCATCTATTGAATTTAAGTTTGTTTGACTCAGGGTTTATGGAAAGTTTAAAAAGATCTGCGATATTGTTAAAAACTCTGAATCTTAGCCCAAATTTTGCATGTATGAACATTTAGAGTTTTTCTATACAGAAAGTAAGTTGTGTTAGTGGTATTTTCAAAGGTATCTGGGAACCAAAAGAGATTAAGAACAGCTCGTCTAGCTTACTGCGCTTCTCCAGAACCCAGGGCAGCCTTCTACGGTCTTTGCTTTTGAGACTGTCCTCACGGCACTGCGGAAACTTGTTTCTCTGTCTTTTATTGCAAGTAAAGAACAGCTGGGCTCCTGTCTTGTCTCTGAGCCACATCCTTCATCCCTGAACTTCAGTCTCCCAGAGACAATAGGTCCACAGATGTGACTTCCTAACTAACCCTTCCCTCCCTCCCTCCCTCTCTCCCTTCCTTCCTTTTTTCCCTTTCTCCCTCTCTCTTTCATTTTGTTCTACTGCCTTTAATGCAAAACCCACTTAGATTAAAATCTTGTTCTTATTTGGGCAACATATAATATTCCTTCAGTCATGATTTTATTTCTTTCTCCATAACCCAGTCCAGGCTGCTCCACCATTCCCCTGGATGAGTTGACTTTGTACTTCTATTTTAATACATGTTATTTAAAATTTCTTAGCTATGTATGTCTCTCCATAGAACCATGAGCTCCTTGAGAAATTTGTGTCCCTTTATCTCTCCATCACAAGCATCTAAATTTATGCCCAAACAAATGGATATTAACTAAATTGCCTTTTGAGACTATTACTATAAGATTAACCTTCAAAATATTGAATGGAAAATCACAGGCCTTCTTCTTGGTAAAGGTAAACTCAAGGAATTGTCATTTTGGCCTTAGTGACTTATGAAAATGACTGTATACTCATTTTTGTGCTAACTGCTCAGAGTTATATTTATAATATCCCTGCTTTTAACTACAGAACACATGACATATATTTTGTATACTAACCTCAATATTTGTTTAACTTTGTTCTTCTTATGGTAATTTTCTCTTTGTCTTGATTTCCTTGTCTACTTTAATAAATATTATTTGCATGCATAACTAAGCCATCCTAAATCTGTTTGATAAAAGTTATGGTATAAAATATATAGAAATACATATATGTATTTCATGTAATAATTCTTTTCTTCCAGCTATGTTTACACAAATAACAATCTTATGGCTTAATAGAACCTAGTTCCATTAAGAATATATATATTTTCTTTTGTTATGTTCATTTATTGGTGCATTGTAATTATACATTTTGATATATGTCAGGGTATCAA
>PVJS01021054.1:0-31919 GCA_004027185.1 Glis glis
TTGGAACTGAAACTTCACCATCGTTTCTCCGAAGAGCTTCCTGATCTTCACGTCTTGGACTGGGACTGAATTAGTGGTTGCTCCGATCCTAAGACTCCAGCTCTTAGACCGTTCAACCAGCTACTGGTTCCTCTGACTCTCCACGTGCAGTCAGAACCTGGGACTACATTGCTTCAAACTGTAAGCCCATCTGATAAATTCCTTTTTTCAAATATACTCATTCTGTGTATTCTGTTAATCTAGAGAACCCTGTCCAATACAGTTTTTAAAATGACAATTTGATGAGGTGATGGGTATAATAATTAGCTTAACTGAATCATTCTACAGTATGTACGTAGAGCAAAACATCATATTATGCCACATGAATATATATAATTATTTGTCAATTAAAAATTTTGAAAGTCTAGACAGGTATAGCCTGTTATTCCAGCTACTTGGGAGGCTGAGGCAAGAAGATCACAGGTCTGAGGTCAGCCTGGGCAACCTAGTGAAAACCTGACTCGAGATAAAATTTTATAAAGAGCTGGGGAAGGTAGCTCAGTGGTATTTCATTTGCCTAGCATGCAGGAGGCCCTGGGTTTGGTCCCCAGTGCTGAGAAAGAAGGAGGGAAGGAAGAAAAGGAGGGAAGTAAAGCGATTAAGTAAAGCGACTGTGGCTGATAGTCCCTGAAGTGGCTCTCCAAGGAAGGACTTCATGATGAAAGGAGGAAGGGAGGGAGGGAGGAAAGGAGGGAGGGAGGGAGGGAGGGAGGGAGGGAGGGAAAGACAGAAAGAGAGAAAGGAATTATGTAAGCAGTATGCTCATATGCTCTCTACTTTGGACTTAAAAAGGGTGTGGGGAAAATAAAACCTTGAGGGATGGAAGGAAATACACTGAAATGTGACAGGTGTTGCCCCTGGGGAGTAATTTTTTATCCCTATTTTTCCTGTCTTTTCTCAAGTTTTCTGCAGAGGTATTGGGAATTAAGCATTAAGTGATTAAGCAGAAACGCCCTGAGCTAGGGAGGGAGGGGAAAGTTAGGATGAAGGTTTATGAGTGTTTCCAGGAAGTGGAAAGAGCCACCCAAGGGGGAGTATTTTGGCCTCAGACTCCTAAAAAATATGGATGTTTCCACCCCCAAAGAGATTTAAATGCCCTCCCCATTGCCAGAGCACACTAAAAAGTGCAATTTTAAAATTATGTTGGCGGAGTTGAGTGGCCTAAGACCACAGATACAGAGCAAGTCAGCCTGGGCAGAGGGACAGCAGGAGCGACACACAGTCACTTTTCTTCCACTGCTGAGGCCAGGCGACAGTGTGCGTCAACGTAGGGTGAAGGGCTCACACCTTCCAAACAAGACACTGATTGGAACTGAGGGCTGAGAACTGTTCCACAAACATAAACTCAGCCTAAGGACTTTCTACAATGAGTATGTGAGAGTCTGACGTTAGACTATGGCGTCCCAGTCAAAATGGGATCTGCTGGCAGGGCGTGGTGGCGCACGCTTGTAATCCCACTACTTTGGGAGGCGGAGACCGGTGGATCCGGGTTCGCGGCCAGCTTCAGCTCTCTCGCTCTCTCTCTTTCTTTCTCTCTCTTTACCTCTCTCTCTCTCTCTCTCTCTCTCTCTACTTCGTGAGGCCTTCCGCAACTTCGTGAGACCCGGTTTGAAAATAAAGTATAAAAAATAGGGCCGGGGGTGTAGCCTGGAGGTAGAACGCCCCTGGGTTCAATCCCCGGTACCGCAAAAAAAATAAATAAATAAAAAAAATAAATGGGATCCGCTGTCATGTCCTCCAACTGGCAAGGAGATTCATCCAGGCTGTCCCAGAACTAGCTTGTGGGGGAGCCACCGGTTCTGTGGAGAGGGGCAAATGGAAATGCATCATTCAAATGTCAGTGCTTTTCAACAGTGCTTTGCAGAAACTGTCATCATGAAGTCCTTCCTTGGAGAGCCACTTCAGGGACTATCAGCCACAGTCGCTTTACTTAGGTTGACTTTACCTAAGAATTATTGTTAAGATTCTAATACCAAATTGAGACGGAACAAATAATAATAAGAGGCACCACCTAAGTTTTGATTTTGTGCCAATTCCTTTACATGCATTTTCTTAGTTTACTCCCAAAGCAACTCAAAGAAGCAGGTAACATGACAAACTTTGTTTTGTAGACAAACTGAGGCTTTAAAAGATGGCATAGTTTTCTGGGCATGGTGGCACCTGTAATCCCAGTACTTGGGAGGCTAAGATACAAGGATTGCAGGTTCAAGGACAACCTCAACAGTGTAGTGAGACTCTCATCAACTTAGTAAGGCCCTGTTTCAAAACAAAAAATAAAAAGGGTGGGGGGTATAGTTTGGAAATAGAATGCCCCTGGGTTCAATTCCCCACTAACACACACACACACACACACACACACACACACACACACACACAATGGCATAATTTCCTCAGAGTTACTCAACTAATAATTTAAGCTGAAAATTTGAAAACTGGACTTGAGTGCTCATTCTGTACTGGAACAATACAGAGAAGAGTATCATGGTCCCCTGAAAGAACAACATGCAAATTTGTGAAATGTTCCATATTTTTATGGAACTAGAGAGCATTATATTAAGCAAAATAAGCCAGGCACAAAAAGTCAAGGGTCATATGTTTTCTCTAATATGTGGAAGCTAGAGAGAAAAAAGAAAAAAAAGGGGGGAGGGGATCTAATGAAAATAGAAGGTAGACCAGTAAAGTAGAGGAAGATGAGCAGGAGGAAGGCGGAAGGGAAGGAACAGGGAGGTCCTGGGAATAAATGTGACCAAACTGTGTTATATGCATGTACAAATATGTCACAACAAATCCTACTATTATGTACAATTACAATATACTAATTTTAAAAATGAAAAAAAGAAAACTGGAACCTGAATCCAAATCTCTATAACTCCCAAACCCACATTTTAACCATAAAACTGTGCTATAAGTAATTTTTTAAATCTTAACTCCCTGCAGTATTTAACTTTAAGATTTCTTTCAGAATATGCTGCATGTTATATACAATTTTCTTTTATCATTGAGAAAAAAATTAAGTCAATATGGAGAAATGTCACCAATTGTACCTTGAACATATATTAATTTTATGGTACATTCTAAGCACTTTATTAAAATTAACTCACTTATTCATTTATTTATTTATTTACAGTTCTAGGGATTAAACCCAGGACCTCGCACTTGCTCAGCAAGTCCACTGTGTCCTAGCTACATCCCAGCCCTTTTTATATTTTATTTTGAGACAGGATCTCACTAGGTTGTCAAAGCCAGCCTCAAACTTGTGATCCTCCTGCCTCAGCCTCCTGAGTAGTTGGGATTACAGGTATGCATCACCATATCCTGCTTAAAATTAACTTATTTAATCATCACACAGGCAGGCGTGGTGGTGGGCACCTACAATCCCAGTATTTGGGAGGCTGAGACAGGAGGATCTCAGGTTCGAAGCCAGCCTCAGCAACTTAGCAAGACCCTGTTTCAAAATAAAAACTAATTAGGGCTGGGGGTCTAGCTCAGAGACAGAATGCCCCTGGGTTCTATCCCTAGTATGAAGAAGAAGGAGAAGGAGAAGGAGGAGGAGGAGGAGGAGGAGGAGGAGGAGGAAAATTACCACAACAATCACGTAAAACCCTACTGTTATCTCCATTTACAAATGAGAAAACCAAGGCATGTGGAGGTGAAATAATATCAAAATTGCACAGGAAAAGGCAGGACCAGGATTTGAACCTAGTCTGTCTGATTCCAGAGCCTACACTTTTAATAGATATTCTGTAGCTAGTATTTATACAGCAATATACATATAAACACAGCCGTAAGCAAAGGTAAGCCCCACTGAGTGAGCAGTAAAAATGTTTTCTTATACCATCATTAACTCAAGTGTTTCACAGGCAACAAGTCAATGGTTCAATAGTATCCACCTATGTTTCCAAATGCTAATACAGTGTGGTTGAATGGCCCACGCACAGGAAACTGAGTTGTTTATTCAACAGCTTATTCAGGTCGAAGGCATTAGCAATGTACTGTTATGCTGGTTCTAAATCCTGTTTACTCCTTACTGAATTTTCTTTCAAAAACCTCCATTCCTTCCATCTGTCTGTCCATTGAGAACATTTTTTCCCTTCCACTATTGATGTCACCACGAAGATAAAAATCTAAAGAGAAATTCGGACAAGAGATTGCATGTTCCACCTTACTGAAATGACAACACAGAGCTACATGGAACCCAGGCCGTCCTCTCAGAGCAAGCTGTTCCTCAGAAGGGCCAGCACCCAGCCACAGGAGCTACGGAGCTCTGACCTGACAGAATCCCGTCCCCTCGGGAGAGCCTTCTACACGCCTGAGCATGTTGGAAGTCTAGGCCAAATGTCAGTGGGTCCTCATGTCCCCGCAGCTTACTGGACGGTGAACAGTCAGACGCTTCTAACAATTACTCTTTACATTTCTGGTATCTTGGGGACTCTAAATAAATTGGCCTCTAAGTAAATTGGCCTCTGTGATAAAACAAACAAAAACCAATAGTAGATCAAAGCTGGAAGAAAGTTTAAATTGTCATCTCTATACCATTTCACCCAACAGAATATCAAAACACCAAAATAAGGATAATAGGCTCTCTGGGCAAAGATGTAGGGAAACACACTGCAGTGTTTCTGGCAGGACGCTGACTGTTGCACCGTTTTGCAAATGAGCCTGGCGATATCTTCCAAAATTAAAAGCATGCATTCTCTTTCCTTCAGCATTCCCACTTCTGAAAAATTAATCCTCCAGAAATAAGAATACCATTATATAAGGCATGTATGCAACACCTATACTCTGGAATTCTAAGCAGCAATTTGGAAACAATGTGTTAGATCCACATCTACTGCACCAAAAAAATGTCCATAGTGAGTTTATTAAGGGAGAGAAATAAGATGCAGAAAAACAGACAAAGAAGGGGGCAGGCAAAGAAAAAGTTTACAAAAATATAAGCGACATAAAAAATGTAGACAAGACAATAGAAAGACTCCCTCAGTTACCTCAGTTATTGTGAGAATTCAATAAGTTAATGTATTTTAAGGGCTTAGGATGGAGACAGACACACAGTAGTACTAAAGAAGTGATTTTTCTTATTTTTAAGTTCTACCTATAATACTGCAAAGGTGCACATATTAAATGTAGACAGAGATACAATGACAGGAGATAACAGAGTCATACAACACCACATTGTTTTGATTAGGTGATGGGGTTGTCAGTGCTTCTTGTCAAGAATTTATTTTGTGTCTGCTGCACTGGGAATTGAACCCAGGGCCTTGTGCATGTTGAGCAAGAGTTCTACCATTGAACTACATCCCCAAACCTCTTTTATTTATTTGTTTGTTTGTTTGTTTACTTATTTATTTGTTTTGAAACAGGTCTCACTGAGTTGTCTAGGCTGCCCTGGAATTTACAATCCTCCTACCTCAGCCCTAGAGTAGCTGGGATTACAGGCATGAGCCACTATGCCAGGCTAAGGATTTTTTTAAATGCTACTATTGCTATAAATTAACACTGGGGGTACAGTGGGTAATTTCATCTCTAACTAAACCTCCTTCCTTGAAGCCAGGCCTACATCCTCCCACAGGACAAAGGGGTAAGTTTTCCAGTCCTTTTTATTTTTTTATATATACTTTTATTGGTGCATTGTGATTATACATCATAGTGAGGTTCAGTGATGCAAACACATACTCACACACAGCGCTTGGTGTGTGTCCCTCCGGATCCCACCCCGCTCCCCCGACCCCGTACACATTAGTGAAAATGGTAGTGATACCTTCATATATGGACGTAGCATTATTTGAACTGTTTCCTTCATCAATTCTCCTTTTTCCTTTCCCCATCTCTTTCGCTCAATCCCCTTCCACTATTCTATGGGTTTTTCTCATTTAAAGTTCCTTTTGTTTCCTATTTTCTCTTTGGCTTCCATATATGAGAGAAAACATTTGACCCTTGACTTTCTGAGACTGGCTAAACTCAGAATAATATTCTCTAGTTCTATCCATTTTCCTGCAAATGACATAATTTTGTTCTTCTTTATGGCTGAGTAAAATTTCATTGTGTATGTATATCACATTTTTGTTATCCATTCATCTGTGGACAGACACCTAAACTGGTTCCATAGTTTGGCTATTGTGAATTGTGCTGCTATAAATATGGATATGCATGTATCACTATCATATTCTGACTTTAATTCTTTTGGAAAGATACCAAGGAGTTGTATAGCTGGGTCGTATGGTGGCTCTCTATTCCTAGTCTTTTGAGGAAAACTCCATACTGATCTCCATAGTGGTAGTCCTGATTTACAATCCCACCAACAGTGCATAAGAGTTCCTATTTCCCCACATCCTCACCAGCATTTATTATTGCTTGTAGTCTTGATGATTGCCATTCTAACTGGAATTATATGGAATCTCAGTGTAGTTTTGATTTGCATGTCCCTAATTGCTAATTATGTCAAACACTTTTTTTCATATATTTATTGGCCATTTGTATTTCTTCTTTTGAGAAGTGTCCTATTTTTAAAAACCATTTCTACTTATCAGTATCAAATAGCTGTTAGTATTCTGAAGTATAGTTTACTTTAGAATGCCTCCCTTTGACTACAGTGAACATATAGTTAGACTCTAACATGAGAACATTTTATATGACAAAGAGTTTTTTTTTGAGAACTCTTTCAAAAGGCATCAAAGTTAAATCACACGTCTTTATGCATTTTTACTGAAAAGAATGAACTTACATGAAATCAAGGCTGTGCTGGACAGCCAAGATAAAGCATGGCCATCTGTCTGGGCAGAGTCTCCTTGGAATGCACATCCCTCGTTACAGTCCCTGCAGAGACACTCAGGATCCTTCTCCCCATAAATCTCAAGATATTTGAGCACACCCTTCAACTGTACCTTTAGACAGAGTGGCCACATTCTGCTGGACGTGGCCCAGTCTCTCCAGAGCCCAGCTGCGGACATAACATGTGGAAAAGGACCTGGCAGATGCCAAGCCCAGAAAGATCATTTCCTGAGGCTCTTGTGCCATGTGTCTATTCATGTAAATCTTTTCTTCATTTCAGCAGAGGAGCCAAGATGCATCTGATCTCTCCCTTAAAGGAATCTTTACATTCGAAGAGCAGAGGGAACTGAACAGTTAAGAATATTTATTTGCTAGTGGTAAAATTGGCTCTAGAACCAGAAAGGCTAAATTATAAATCTTTGGCAAAACACAGTTTTCTCTACGTCATTTTCCTCTGGGACTAGATGAGAAACAGCTGGGATGTTGGAGTAGAAAAACCACTGGAAAAGTTCATGTTGGTTAACAATACTTCTCTCTCTTTTCTCTCTCTCTCTCTCTCTTCCCCCCCCCTTTTTTTTGTGCTGGGGATTGTTCTCGTGTTTGATTATGGGATACTACCCCAGACCCCGTGCTGGTGTTCTATAACTTAGTGATACGCACCAGATGACCTTTCCAAAGTCTGAAAAATCTGAATTCCCCAAACACGTGGCCCACGGGCTTCGGTTAAGGGGCTCAGAGAGCACCTGCTTGTAGTGGATGTTGTGGTACATGCCGAGAACACAGTGTTGAATAAAATCATGAAGGTCTTTGCTGTCGTAGAATTTACTTTTCAGCTAACTGGGAAAAAGCAAGGAAGCAAATCAGTAATATCTGAAAGAAAGAAGTGTTCTGAAGAAACCAAGTCAGGAGAATGGGGTTGAGATGTGACAGAGAATCAGAAATCCTCGCTAAGAAGACCTACATGAAGAGAAGGGAGGAGCCATGTGAAGATCTGGTTCCAGGGCACCTTCACTAATTCTCTTGTTTTTAAAATAGACACCAACAGACCAAGCTCATTTTGATCTCAGGACCTCTACATGTGCTGTCTCTTCAGCCTGGAGGAAAAGCTTAAGCTAGCCACTCAAGCTTCTTGAACCTCAGTTTGGCTCAGGATTGAACATACCTTTAAAGTGTCAGGGCTTAAACTATGGAACCAACCTAGGTGTCCATCAACAGATGAATGGATAAAGAAAATGTATATACACACAATGGAATTTTACTCAGTCATAAAGGACAAAATCATGTCATTTGCAGGAAAATGGATGGAACTAGAGAATATTATGCTAAGTGAGATCAGCCAGTCTCAGAAAGTCAAGGGTCATATGTTTTCTCTCATATTTTAAATCTAGAGAGAAAATAGGAAACAAAAGGGACTTCTGGTAAATGAGAAGAGAGCCCAGTAGAATAGTGGAAGGGGATTGAGGGAGGGAGGGGGAGGAAAAACAAAGCTTGATGAAGGAAACAGTTCAAATAACATTCTGTTCATATATGAAGGCATCACGACCAGTCTCACTAACATGAACAGGGAGGAAGGAGGGGTGGAGTGGGATGTGGAGTGAGATGCACCAAGTGGTGTGTGCAGTCTGAATGTATCACTTTGAATCTCACTGTGATGTGTAATTACAACGCATCAATAAACGTATGGTGTCAGGGCTAGAATACAAATCAAGGCTTCGTGACTCAATCACTTCAGGGACATATCACGGGAACCCCGGCTTTCAGAGGAGGTCCTGAGGACCAGGAGGACGTTCTCCATCATCTATGATGAACCACCACAGCTGCTATCACAGCACAGGTCCTCCTGCCCTGGAAATGAAGACTCAGGACGGGGCAGCCTCTCTCTGAGCCAGGAATGTGGACTGTTTCCCAGAAAAGCTAGCTGTCTACAGAACTGCCCCATCCAAGCCCTGTGTCCACTCCACATGGGGCTAGAGCTCCCACAGATAAACCAACATAAATGTGGGCACCCCGGGGACTCTCGGCTTTGTTCCTCCAGCACTGTGAAGCCAGTGAAGAGGGCTCCTTCCTGGGGACCCAGACCCACCCCTCCCGGCCATGTCTTCCAGGCCAATGGCGTTGCTAGTGCACGCTCAGCCCTGCGGTGTTCTGTCGTTATTGTAGCTGCTATTGTCGAGTCTCCCCTGGTCTTCCTGTTTAAGAGACTGTAGAGATTGGGATGGGCGATGCTCATGCCTGGAACGAATGCGCCTTTATTGTGGACAAGCCCCATGAGCGGAGACCCTCCCTGAGCCTGGTGATAAAAATGGGCTCAGGACAGGCAGGATGCAGAAAAGCATGACCAATCACCGAATAGGGGTTTATTGGCTTGTACATTTTATTGTGCCATAACGTCCCTCCTTTCAGCATTAGATGTCAGCCGCTGGTGACAAGCTTGATGACAGATGAGTGGGGGAGACCCCCAGGGACACCCAGCCTCAGCTCTCCTCGAAATCCTGATGAGTCGCCCTTCCTCGGCCAGCTTCTCAAACCCCTGTGAACATACTCTAGAACATGGGGTTTGCCTGCAGAGTCACACTCAAGGACAGCCGCCAAGTTCCTCTGGGCTCAGCAAGACCATTTTTCCACATTTCAAAAAGCTGTTGGTCTGAATAAGGAAAGAGGATTTATAGACCAATGAGAACTGGAGGGAAGAACGTCTCAAATGGGCAGGTCTCGCCTTTGTCTTCTGTAATCCTGCCGCTGCCTCTGCTGGAGGACAAATTGTATCCTAAATCATTCCAGCGCTTTCCTCTCCTTCCTCAGGTCTCTAGAGATGACCCACTGCCTGGCATACCTGCGAGGGACTTGTCGGTGCCCTTATCCACTGGCCAAGCTTACTTGACATTCGTGCTTGCTTTCACGTCCATGAGTTTAGAAATGTATCTGCAGAGTAATTATCATATACAAAGTGCTCCACGGTTTACAAAATGCTTCCACATGCATCTTCTTTCAGAAGGGCTGGAAGAGTTTGGAAGATAAACCACCTAGACTCTTGGAAAGAGCCCTCCTTAGCTAGCGAAATAGTCTCTGGGCCCTCTTTTTAAATGATTGCATTTCCCACACTTTTTCTGTCTTTGTTGACTTAAGTTCAAAGTCAAACTGCAAAATCTGTTTTGTCAGATGGAAGCTCGCTGCTAAGGCTTCCGAGAGAGAGGTTCCGTGCCTTGCTTACAACCTCACCTCATTGCACAGAATCTGCCGCCTCCCGCAGACACTGAGAGCTTTGTGTTTTCCATTTATTTATTTAGTGCTGCAATGGCTTGAGCCAGTCCACAGAAAAAATGTCTCCCAAAGCTGGGCCCCCAGGCAGGAAGGGATTCCTAGACTAACTCTAAACCAGCATTTATGTTTGGCAGACTCTGAATTCTCATGGAAAGGCCAACTAAGCAGTCATTACGCATTCTAGGTGCCTGCGTGGCCTCGGTTATTTTGGACATACCGGGCAGAGGTGGCAGCCTAGCCCAGCTGGTTCCTAGCTCAGGGAGGCAGTTGCAGAGGAAATACGGTAACTCCCTGGTCTCGGAGGGCTTCCTGGATGCGCCCCTGGGGTGCAGCACTGGGGATGCTATTAAGCAACATGTGGCAGCCTGGCCCTGCTGGGACTGCTGCTGATTGAAATGTGTTCAAACTGTGGTCAGAGAAGAAGCCTGGGGATGAGAAAAGAGATCAGTCTTCAATCACGGTGCCTGCCGTTCACCTAACAGCTCCCAGGACAGTGTCCAAAACACTAGCCTCACTCAAGTGAGGGAAATAACTTTCTTGGTTTCTGTTTCCAGTCTGCTTCATAAATTAACACGGTAAATTGGCTTTTTCCCTAGTCTTACCCCCGCAGCTCAGCTCGGCTGCCAACAATCAGAACCAGGAAAGAGATCTTTGACAAGTAGAGTGTTACATAAATCCAAGAAATTAGTATTCAGCATTTCATGTACATTTCAAATAAAGAAACTTACTAGGATACTCTTACAAAGAACATCCCCTTATAGCATTTGAAGCAAATGCACATTTTCTCTTTAATAAACAGAAATTTCCTTTCCTTTAGCCTGCCAATGTTGGACCCAAAGACTAAAACTTCATATTTCATAAGGAAAGCACACATACCCAGCACTGATTTTTCTCTTAAGGTCAGTCATTTTGTGCTCTATAATCAATCCCCAGGAACTATAGACTTTTCTGTAATTTGTTCCTTTTCATTTTCCCCCCATTGGATAATAATTTTTCATTATAAAATCTTTTGGTGTCAGTATTTTCAAATTATTTCAGCACACTAACTCTTCCTAATCAGGCCACTGCAGAGTTCTGCACAATTAAGTTACTAAAGCCAGGCGTGGTGGCGCATGCCTGTAATCCCAGTACTTGAGAGGCTGAGACAGGAGGATCACAGGTTTGAGGACAAACTCAACAACTTAGCAAGACTCTCAGCAACCTAGCAAGATCCTATTTCAAAATAAAAAGTGTTGGGGGTGGGGGCGTGGAGCTCTGGAGTAGAATGCCCCTGGGTTCAATCCCCAGTACCATACACACACACACACCAAAAAAAAAAAAGATAGGATAAGCTCTTAGCTTCAGACTTCAGCTCCATGTGTCTGAATAGAAGCCTCATATGGATGAACGTTCTCACCACTGCCCTGCTGAAAATTCCCCACTTTAATCTGTCTGATTCTACACACATGGGCATAGCCAAGGCAAATGTTCCATCAAAAGCACTTAGAAGAAAGAAAACAACTAATGCAATCTATTTCCTGACTTTGCTCTTTGATGGATATTTTCTTACTCTTAAGTAGACTTTACCCCAGATATTTTAGAGATCTATCATTCTGGTGAGAGGATATTGTGGACTGGAAGGGTCTTGACATTCCTTCTCAAAAGGTAACATCCCTGGCTCGATGAGATAGGGATGTGTGATAGCATTTGTGCAGAGCTTCTCAAAGGGCAGTGGAAAGGGAAAAGCTCCCTGGGGCCCCGTCCCAGACTGTTCCACCCCTGCAGATCATAACTCTAACCACGTTCTCCAAACTGCTAATCAAGGAACGTAGTCTGAAAAGTATATGTTCCCTTCTGAACCCAGTAGACCTGAATATCTATCCCCAGAACTGTCCTAGGAAATAAAGGACAGAAAGTTGCTAGAATTAGGGTTAATGTTTAAGGACAAAATTATGTGAAGCAGGAATGAAAGAAATCTAAGAATTATTATGCTCGTACATGATGGTATCACTACCAACCTACTAGCATGTACCAGGAGAGGGAAGGGGGGTGAAGAGGTGGGGTTAGCAGGGAACCACACCAAGAGATGTTGTGTGCATATATGAATGGATCACTTTGAATCTTGCTACAATGTATATTTATATTGCACCAGTATAATCCCAAAGTAAATAAAATTATGTGAGGCCGGGTCCACACTTTTTCTTGAATTAATTCCTCCCTTTCCACCTAGAACACTATCTCTACTATTGTCACAGGCACCCTGATGCCTGGTCGAGCCCATAGCAGATGCACAGACATGTATTATGATTTATTGATGGGCTACATCCTTACAAATATTACCTTTAGAGCTTTCAAACCAAATTAAATAATTTACATTGGGCACAGAGCCAACAGGACTCTGTAACCTAAGTAATATGCCCCTTCCTCTACTTTTTCACTCCTCGAAGTACAAACATACTCACACACGCAAGAAAGAACTGCCAAGTGTGATTCGAGGCAACCAAGAAAGGAGGTCATATTAATTTTTAATTTCTAGTTATGAAATTTCTATTTATGCCCGTAAAAAATTTATAAATTGTTCCATGAACAGAATGCCTTTCTCTTGCTAATATTGCTTCACTAAATTCCAGCACTGCCACACTAGATCCAGTTCCCAAGGTCCCTCCCTTGTATCTCACACAACACACTTAGCAGAGCATTGCAACCAAATTATTTGCAAAGAATCTCTCAAGCAACTCAGACAAAAGCCTCCTCTTCCAAATGAGCAGTTAGCAAACGTGAGAGGTGATCCTTCCCGGTATTGCTGACATTGCTTTCTGTCTATGGTTTAATCTGGGGCTCCCTGGTAATCCCAAGGGAACTGGGAGACCGCAAACAATGGGGTCTCTTTTTAGCTTTACCCCAGTCCTGAACAACCATCATTAAATGGTTTCTGGTGCAAAGTGGTGGCCTTGGGTAAGCTGAAATGTTTGTGACACCAAAATAAAGATGTTCCACCCTGCAGAAACCTCCCAGTCACGCAGAGAACGATGAAATGGAATGACACTGCATGCTTTAACTCAGCAGGATTTTAACTCTTGTCGGCCTGAGTTTGAGAGAAGTGGCAGAGACCCAACATGGACAAAAGAGGGCAGTGTTCGCTGCGTCTTTCATCCCAGCTCTGGGCTCTTTATCGAAATGCAAAGGAGCCAAGAGAAAACTATGCCCAGCATTTCATAACACAGGAAGTGGGGAAGCAGATTAGATATTGGGCTCTATACACAAAAAGAGCGTGCTGCATTTGCAAAAGTCGCTTTTCCCCCATACAAAAGCCTAACCATTGGAGTGTTTTTCAGTTTCATTTTTGTTTTTCAGTCTGATTTGATGGCTAAACTTCTCAAAGAACATAACAGAATATGTAATAGTTTTCAGACGATGGCAGGTCATAAAGATGGGCCGTTTAGTTCAAACCATTCGTTTTACAGACGAGGACCAGATTTCTACATTTATCATTCGCTTCTCTTTGTGCTCAGATTTTATCAGCATGTGAGGAGGGAAAGTCAGATTTCCCTCTTGGAGGTATTTAGAGAATTTGCAGTCATTTCAAAATAAGATCCATGTAATCCCTGTGCACAGAAAAAGAAAGTTCCTAACAAAAGATTCCTGTCCCCTACCCTGGATGCCACCCTACTGGGTTGGTGGACATGTTCTATGGACACGTCATTGCACCCAACAAGGAACTGCCACTGAAGCACCGAAAAGGTGCACATCTCCTGAGGTTTCTCTCTGTTCTTAGCTACATACATCCAGTCTTCTCTTTTTAGAAAGAAGGATTCTCTAATCCAGAGTAATTCTTCCTTCCTGCAAATATTTTTTGAGCCCCTGATACATATAAAGCTCTGTTTAGTTAGACACCCAAAGGTGACGAGGTCACAGTTCTAGCCTTTAAGAGACTAAACATCAAATAAGTAGACTCTGGACTGGAGATGTAGCTCAGTGACAGAGCACTTGCCTAGCATGTGTGCAGCCTTGAGTTTAATCCCTATTACAACAAAGAAGAAGGCTGGGCGTGGTGGCACATGCCTGTAATCCCAGTACTGGGGAGGCTGAGATAGGAGGATCACAGTTTCCAGGCCAGCCTCAGCAACTTAGTGAGATTATGTTTCAAAATAAAATAGGATCTCTCTCTCCCTGTCTCTCTCTCTCTCTCTCTCTCTCTCCTTAGTGAGGCCCTCCGCAACTTTGTGAGACCCGGTTTCAAAATAAAGTATAAAAAATAGGGCCGGGGGCGTAGCGCGGAGGTAGAACATCCCTGCGTTCAATCCCCAGTACCACAAAAAAATAAAATAAAATAGGACTGGGAGTGTAGTTCAGAGGTACAATGCCCCTGGGGGTTCAATTCCCAGTACCAAAAAATAAAAATAAAAAAGAAGACGAAGCATACAAGGCCATAAATAGCCACGATACAAAGAAGAACAGAATCATCTTGGGGAAAAAAATACAAATTGCAAAAGAAAAGATGATGTTTTTCTGGAGTGGGGACTGAAAGGAAAGCGTCAGGCAGAAGCGAGCCTCAAGTTGGGCCCTGAAGCCCAGGTAGGTTTCCAGAGGCGCACAGATGGGTAGGGAAGAGAATCCAGGCCTGAGCAAAAGCCCAGGTGCAGAAGAGCAGAGCAGAGCGTGGGCGAGCTGAGGAGCCGTGAGCAGTCTGCGGTCCATCACTCCTGCCTGAAACAGAGATCAACAACCGGGCAGGAAACGCTAGTTAAAGCCACACTGTAGAGAACCCCGACATCGGGCCAGCGGACTGGAGTCCAAAAGGCAATGATAGGAAAACACGGGAAGTTCTGGGGACACGCAGGATCATAGTCATAGTTGGAGCCAACATGGGGGACATTCATCTGATGTGAGAAGTTGAGCAGACTCAAGGCAGAAAGCAGGGGCAAGGAGGCCAGCTAAGGCCTGGTCACTGCAAAACCAGATGCGAGACGTCTCTTGGTAACCTCAGACAGAGCAAAAGGAAAGATAGGATGGGGACGGGGCACAGTGTTGGGGAACCCAGCGAACGCTGAAAAGTGAAGGCAGAGGGGACGAGGACTGAAGTGCCGCTAACAAAGCACAAGGGGAAGGTGGAGGCAGACGCACAGGAGTTCGGGCTTAGGTGTGCTGGTGTGGACACTCAATGAAAGATCCACGTGGAGATGTCCGAGGAGTCACTGACAACCAGGGCTGGTTGTCAGAGAGCTCAGAAGACCGGCAAGTTGCCAACGGCGGCTGGGAGACGGCTGGAGACCGCCAGCCTGGAAGACCATCTCCATACCCAAGCCTCGGTCTCCCCGGGCGCTGCGCTGCTGGATGAGGAATGAGGTTTTCTTGAATCTTGTTTGGTTTCCACTTGTCTTGATAATGGCATACAATGGCTTAAGAAAGCCCAATATGAAAATAAAGATTGAGCCAAAGCCTGAATTGGTCCTGGAAGGAGGGAAAGGGAAATTTTATTTGCTTAACTAAGGGATATTCATAGATAAATGTTTTTGTCGAATCCCATTAGAAGGGCTCTGAAGACATTTTTTTAAAAACATGATCTGAGCCAGTCATGGTGGCACATGCCTATAATCCCAGGACTTGGGAGGCTGAGACAGGAGGATCGCAGGTTCGTGACCAGCCTCAGCTACTTAGTGAGGCCCTCCACAACTTAGGGAGACCCTGTTTCAAAATTTAAAAAATAAAATAGGGCTGGGGGGGGTAGCTCAGAAGTAGACCGCCCAGTACCACAAAAAAATAAAAATAAAAATAAAAAACCATGATTTGGCTTTTATATAATCAGTTGAAACACAGTTTTCCGTGAAAGCCTCCGTTCAAAAGCAAGGTCTAGAAGGGCTTGGTGGTGCATGGCTGTAATCCCACTTCTTGGGAGACTGAGACAGGAGGATCACAGATTTGAGGCCAGCCTCAGCAATTTAGCAAAACCCTGTTTCAAAATAAAAAATAAAAAACTTGGGGTGTAGATCAGAGGTAGAAAGTCCCTGAGTTCAATCCCAGCACCAAAATAAATAAGTAAATAGCAAGGTGTATTCTACTGTTCTACACAGACTTGGTGTTTTGTTCTTGGGTCAACAGAAACAATGTTATTGGAAGAAAAGATGGGAATCACGTTTAGATTCAGCTGTGCTCCTTCCCAGAGGTGAGAGCTTGGGCTCACTGCCCTGAGCCAGTCCACATCTCTACAAGAAAAAAAAAAATAGAATGTTCTACCCAGAGTCACTGTATTACATAAGGTAATTGACGTGAAATTGGTTAGCACAGTTCTGGCATGGAACAGATTGATGAACAGCTTAGGCTTCTTCGTGGTCCAGCTGCAAACCTCTCTGGTCCCATAATGTCCTGTCGGTGTGGCATGATGGGGGCACACCATCCCACAGGCCCTGGTCCATCCTCAGAGCTTCGCTATCTGAAGGGTGTTCTCTTCATCCGTAACTCCTCTGGGAGGTCAAGAACGCAGGCCCAGTCCTTAACTAGAGGACAAGTGTTTCAGACCCGAACCAGTACCACTACGTCTAGAGGGTTCCGAATCCCAAATGGTGCCTGATCCTCCTCCCTGCCACCGCAGGAGCAGATGAAAGCGCCCTTCCTGACTCCAGTCCTCTCGGCTTCCAGGACAGGTTCAGACAGTCCTCAGAATTGTGGCGTTGTTGAGCCTCTACAAGCTGCCTGGCACTGTTCAGGGCTCCCGGTGACCAGGTACTTTTAAGAGGAGCATTTCCTTTGATCTCCACCCCAAGGATGAGTCTATGGGAAAATGAGGCAGTCTAGAGCAAAGACTGAGTGGGTCCAAATCTCCGCTGCTCACTACCTGCAGCTGCTGGGCAGTTACACATCCTCTCTGTGCCCCAGTGGCCTCCTCTGCAAAACAGGGCGAGGAGCATCGACTTCCCCTGAGTTATTATGGTTTAAATTAGATAATAGGTCGGTAAGAGCTCTTGGTACAGAACCTCGTTCACAGAAAGGTCTTTAGTTTTGTTTTGTTTATTTCTGTGTGTGAGTGTGTGTTTGTGTGTGTGTGTGTGTGTGTGTGTGTGGTGCTGGGGATTGAACCCAGGGTTTCACACATGCTAGGCAAGCTCTCTACCAATGAGCTACATCCCCAGCCTGTTTTTATTAGCTTTGTTTGTGTGTTTGTTTTGGTCCTGGGGATGGAACCCAAGGCCTTGGACATGTCAAGCATACACCCCAACCTCACAGCAAGTATTTTAAAAGTACTTTACCCATACTCCTCTGATGAGAAAACCAGGGCTCAAAAAGGTGAACTCAAGCCAGGTGTGGTAGTGCACACCTGTAATTCCAGGTACTTGGGAGGCTGAGGCAGGAGGATCACAAGTTTGAGGCCAGCCTGAGTAACTTAGCGAAACCCTTTCTCAAAAGATAGAAGTGGCTGGAGATGTAGCTCAGTGGTAGATCGCTCCTGGGCTCAATTCCCAGTTTCACCATCACTGATGCAACAACAACAAAAACATTTTTTTAAAAAAGGTGAGCTTAAGAACACACCTCTTAAACTACAGAGCTAGAGCTTAAACTGAGAACATAACCAGGACACACACACACACACACACACACACACACACACACACACACACTTAGATCTCAAAAGCAAAATAAAAGCCTCTTTTCACTCTCTATTACAAAGAATTTCCCCCATGGGCCACCTCTGCCTGACTCATTCCTCTCTTTTCCTCCTTTCTCCCCCCAAAAGGTCAAAGGTTAGGTTGTACAAAAAACGCTGTGTATTGGGATCACTCTAGGCTTGCTGGCCCTCCTAGCCAGCCCATTCTGTGGGCTCCTGCATGGCCCATCAAGGCCTCCGATAACCTCATTATTTCCATTGATCTGTTTAGCAAATACTAATAGAATCAGCATCCTATTAGGCACTAGATGAAAAGATGAGGTCCCCCACCCCGGGTTTAGTTTGTCAAGTCCTTGTTTACCAGAAGTCACTGAGTTACCCAAGGAAATTATGGACTGTTCTTCTCTTCAAAAAGAAGATAGTTTCTTAATCCGCTCCCTGTCTGACTAACTTATCTGGAGAACAAGAGAGCAAAGGCCTGGGAGAGATTCACATCCAGCCGGGGGGGGGGGGGCTTTTTGACAATTTGACCCACAGCCCAGAGCAGAGCGGAAAGTCCCCATCGCCTCCTGGGGAAGGCACCACACAGTGAGGCAGGAAGAGCCCTGGTCTTGGCATGGTGGCTGAGATTGGCATTCCAGCTCTGCCACTCCAAATGGTGCCATCTTGGGCAAGGTCCTAAGCTCTCTCCTTCCATCTCCACTTCCCTAGGAGATTCCTCCTGCAGCTGTGGGGAGGTGGAAAAGAAACAGGGATGTGAAATGCTTAGCACAAAGCCAGATGTGGTAGGCACTGCATAAATGGAGACTGACAGTGTTAGAATAGAGGAAAGGCCAGCTCTTCTCCTTGAGGAACAGTCTGCTTGCCCAGCCCAGCCTGCTTACATTCTACCTCTAAGAGGGTTCAATATGCTGTAATAGCATTCCAGAAAAGTCTGAGCCAGGTTTGTGGCTGGTGTCTAGTGGACCAGGCTGTCCACCTCTAGATGGGTAACGTCATCAAGCTGCTAATGCCATAAAGTAGCCAAAAACGTCTGCCTTGCCTCCCCGAGTCCATCTTTGCCTTTTATTACCCAATCTTAACAGTCTTCAAGAAATAAGTCAGATTATGTCATTCCTCTGCCCCAAATCTTCCAATGGAAGACTTTCTTGCAGAATAGGCCATGGCTTTTAAAAAGAAAGCCAGAAACATGCTCCTTCTTCTAGACAGAATCCTGCTTCAAGACCACAGAGCTTGGTGAATGCAGGCATCCCTGTGCATGCACAGCCTGCACAACTGTACCCTGAATGGCCACTTCATCTCCCACTTCATCTATTAACCTTCTCATCCTCTCTGATCCAACTGCACTTGAGTTCTTTGAACACCACACGCGTGCATCTGCCTCAGGTTCTTTGCACTCACCCTTCCCTTTGTCTGGACATCTCTTCTCCTAGATGTTCTCTGCCTTGCTCCCTCACTTCCTTTCCTTCTCTGCTTTACTATCATCTCTGAGTGACGTCTTCATCTACTTTGGTATTTAAAACTGCAATACTGCCTCCCTTGGGCAACTTAGCCATATTCCCCATTCCTGCCTTACACTTTCCATAGCACTCATCACCATCAAGCATGTTCTCTAACACTTAAGATTATTTACCTATCTGATGGTCTGCCTATACCCACTGGAATGGAGGTTGCACAAGGGCAGGGAGATTTTGCTATTGTTCACTGCTGTATCTCCAGTGACTGGCCACTGTTATATCAGGTCTGCGAGCAAATATCCTGAGGTTAAGTCCTACAGCCAAGGGAACCTCAGCTCCTGCCTCCTGCCCCAGCAGCTACAGAGTGCCAGCTTTCTCTTAAGTACCAAGACGTGCCTTGTTTGATGATTACTGTGGACATGGGCACGATGGAGTCTGCCGTCTCCCCAAGGCTCCAGCATGAGCCTGGCATTCCACAGAAGCTCCAGGCCCGGAGCAGTTGTGCATCTGCCGAGGAGTCCTCCGGGAAGCCCTGGTTTGCAGTAGGTGCTCAGTGGACAGTGAAATGATTCAGTGACCATGTCATTGCTGAACTGAGCTGCTGCCCATGGGCCAAACGAGAGGGCCCTCCCTCCAGCATGGTAGCAGAAAGCCTCTTTTCAGGCTCCCAGTCTGTTCCCACTCATTGCTTGTTGTCACGTGACTCGGCCTTAGTGTCAATTCTCTCAGCACTAAAGTAGAAACCATAGTGCATACGTTGCTGGCAGTATAGGGCTGTCGTGAAAATCGAATTAGTAGTGGATGTGTGCAGTAGAGATGCTGAGACCTCCCCCAGCAGCCAGTCTCCCTTTCTTCCATAATAATACAATTGTGACTGGGCACACCCTGGCTCCCCTGTAAAAGACTACATTTCCCAGCCTCCTGGGCTGCTAAAAGTGGCCTTGTGATATAGTTCTAGCCAATGGGATGCAGGCTGAAGTGAAGTGTTTAATTTCAAGGTCCTGCCCTTGGAGAGAGGGCTGTGCCTTCCTTTCTTTTCCAATTTCCTGAGCACTGGAAAGCAGAGAAGGTAGTAGCAAGGCATCTTGGGTCATGCAGAGAAGATGTCTGGCTCTCAGACACTTCCCGGAGCAGAGCCAGCTTTCAAGCTTAGCTTTGTATATAAGAAGGAAATAACATTTTTGAAGTCACTGTTATTTTGGGTCTCTGTCACATGCAGTTAAAACTATATCCTCATTCACCACAGATACAAAGAGCACTAATTGAGCATCTCTTGTGTTCCAGGCAAATACTGGGTGCTGTGGCTAATGCAAAAATGGTTCTTTCCCTTGGAGAAGCAGACAGGGAGACAGCATATACAAGTCATCCCAGCATAAGGTTGTAAGAGCCCCAGTGGAGGGAAGGACAAGACTAAGAAAAAACTAACATCTTGTGGGCCTGGCTAGGTCACCCGGCCAAACAAGTAGAGTTGGGCAGGACCCAGCATGCTCTTCTCACCCTCACTCCTTCCCGTAATGTGTCAGTGTGTGGGGACTTTAGATGAGCCTTGTCATTCATGAGAACTAAACTATGAGTAACTTTTGTGGGAGATCCTATTGAGGCCAGGAATCTTCTAGTCATCAGTATAGGACCCTGGACTTTGGTTGGCCTCTTTGGCATTTATGAAGTGCTCATAGCATTCTAAAAACAAAGCAGTCAGGCGTGGTGGTGCACGCTTGTAATCCCAGTACTTGGGAGGCTGAGACAGGAGGATCTCAGGTTTGCAGCCAACCTCAGCTACTTTGTGAGGCCCTGTTCCAAAATAAAGAATAAAAAATAGGGCTGGAGGTATAGCTCAGAGGTAGAATGCCCCTAGGTTTAATCCCTAGTACCGCAAAAAAAAAAAAAAGAAAAAAACAAAGCACATACACTTGAAGGTGGGTAGCAGCACTATTCACAATAGACAAAAGGTAGAAACAACCCAAAAGTCCATCCACATATGAATGGATAAACAGATTGTGGTACATGAATACAGTGGAATATTACTCAGCTATAAAGTGGGATAGAGTAGTAACATATACTTCAATATGGATGAACCTCAAAATACGATGCGAAGTAGAGGAAGCCAGACACTCACACACAAACACAAACACTGCGTGATTTCATTTACAGGAAGTGTCCAGAATAAACAAATCTATAGAGACAGACGCAGACAGGTGGCTGCCAGAGGCTTGCAGGGGGCCCTGGTAAGTGACTGCTTAATGAAAACAGCTTTCCACTTTGGGTCAGGAAAATATTTTTGAAAGAGGTGGTGGTTGCACAACATTGTGAATGTGCTCAGTGCCACCAAATTATTTGCTTAAAATGGTTAATTATATAATATGTAAATTTCGCCTCAAAGAAATCTCACCTTTAAAAAAAATCTGTGCTGCGGGGCATGGTGGCACATGCCTGTAATCCCAGTACTTGGGAAGCTGAGACAGGAGGATGGCGATTGAGGTTTGATCATGTTCAAGTCCAGCCTCAGCAACTTAGCAAGGCCCTCAGCAACTTAGCAAGACCCTATTTCAAAATAAAAGATAAAGCTGGGCGTGATGGCGCACACTTGTAATCCCAGTACTTGGGAGGCTGAGACAGGAGGCTCACAGGTTCGTGGCCAACCTCAGCTACTTAGTGAGGCTCTCCGCAACTTAGTGAGACCCTGTTTCAAAATAAAGAATAAAAAATAGGGCTGGGGGTGTAGCTCGGAGGTAGAATGCCCCTGGGTTCAATCCCTAGTACCACAATAAATAAATAAATAAATACATACATAAGTACATAATAAATACATAAATAAATAAATAAAATAAAAAGTAAAATAGGGCTGAGGGTGTAAGCTTAGAGGTAGAATGCCCCTGGGTTCAATCCCCAGTACCACAAAAAAAAAAAAAAAGCTGCATAAATTTGCTCCTATAATCTTCACATACAACTTGTCAGGTAGATACTATTATTCCTGTGAGGAAACTGAGCCCAGAAAGGTAAGGGTCAAGGTCACACAGGTAGTCTCCAAGCTGGAGTCAGGTTGACTTCAAAGTCCTGACTTTTCCAAGCCCTGGGCCACTGGGCCCCCCAGGGTTGGGTGTGAACTTCAGTTTTCCTGGGAGAACTGAGGGGTAGTTGTGGGGGGGGGTGGCTAAAGAACAGAAGCCTGGAGCAGAGACAAGGTCAAAGCAGAAAGGCCTCAGGGTGTCTTCAGGGTCCCCGTGTAGCATGAGCACAACTCCGGAGCCTTGAACCTTTGGGGGCTGGTACTCTGACCTCTCAACCTCTTCTACCAGAGGACAGTCGAGGACAGCCCAGGACATGGATGCAGGGCGAGGCAAGGCCAAGTGAAGAGTTAGAAGATCCCAGAGCAAATAGCCTATTCCTTAAACGTTCCTATTTCTCTGAAGTCTTCAGGCTTGCAGCCCTTGAGTGCCTCCAGTGTAAACCTGTTCCAGGGAGGAGCATGTTCCAGGAGACTCGGGGTTTGAAGGTGTGTCTCTCAGTTGGGGAGAGGGCTGGGCAGGGGGCTGAATGAGATGGAAGGAGGAGAGTGAATGCGGAAGGTGACGCATAATGAGGCTGACAGTTCAATATTTCCAACGTGTAGCAGCTCTTAGTGAACACAGGAGGCTTGCTCTGAGGGAGGCATTTTGAACACCCACGTGAACACCCACGTTGACCATTGCTGCACTTTCTGAGCTTCTCCAAAGCTTATTAGAGCCTCTGTCTGTGGAACCCAGATCATCTGAGCAAAAAGGTGAAACCTGGCTCCAGGGACCGCGCCTACCTTCAGTGTTGGGGTTCTGGGAACGGGACGGCAGATTTGACTCCTGGAGGCTGCCCACGGAATGGTGTTCCCTTTAGATCCCAGTGCTTGGGAGGACAGGGAGGACCACAGGTTCCAGACCAGCCTCAGCAAGTCTCAGCAACTTGTGAGACCCTCAGCTACTTAGCAAGACCCTGTTTCAAAATAAAAAATCAAAGGGGCTGGGAGTGTAACTCAAAGGCTTCAATTGCTTGTACCACCAAGAAAGATAAAAAAAAAAGTCCTGACATTCTGGTCCTCGATGTTGATAAGGTGCCTTAGGAAGCAAAACATCTCCATCCTATAAGAAAGAAAAATGATCTTTTCTATGGAAGTTATAAGGTCATATAAAAAATAACCAGTATCCATTTTGTAACAGTAGTTTAGGAATCCATTTTGTAACTTTTTGGTACATGTGTCTGTAGGTTTCTTATTTCTCCTTTGTTCCAAAGAAAAAAGCTTGCCCAGTGGGAAACTAGCCAACCCGATTAGATTGTGAGGTCTCACCCCAGCCAATGGGGGATGACACAGTGGGCTATGCATTAGGAGGCTAAAAGCACACCAGACTGCCCACGCGGTGTGCTTGCCCTGATTTTATGGTGTGCGTGTACCCTTCTGCGCAGAAGTAAAGCACCTTGCCGAGTTACTTTTGAGTTCATGAGTATTTATTTAATACTCCCCTAAAATCTGTTTCTAACAATCCCAATTCCAAGTAGCCCAGACTGGCTGTGTCCGAATGGTACCCACTTCCTTTCTGGTGCGGGCTGCCGCCTTCACCGAATGTTCAAGACATTCAGTGTTGTCCTCGATGTTTGCCCTAGGAAGGACCAAGCTTGTATCTCCAGCTGAGTCTGTTGGAGCACTCTTGGGGCCCAATCATCCACACCAGGGAAGAGGAGGCTGCAAGATGTGAATATGCAAAGGCACCAGTGGTCTCATTCTTTATCAGCTCAATTAACTTGATTGTCGATGAAGATGGAACAGTCCAAGGAGAAGGCGTACAAACATACCAGCTGCTCGGGTTGGCAGATTTGAGTCAGTTCCCCAGGTCCCCAGGGTAGCTCAGATCTTCGTGCAATTTCAGTTAGTACTGAAACACCCAGGATCGATTCAGTGAGTTACTAGGGTACATCTGGGGGGAAATGATATTCAGCTGTTAGATAAAGACCACTGTGTAAGCATTTTCTTCAGATATCTTCAGTGCATATTCCTTTGAAGGGCTCTCTCATGCCTGGTGTTTTAAATATAGTATTAAATATGAGTCAAATATTTATTGGGAAAAAAGATGAAAAGAATTGAAATTAAATGGAATACCAACAGATGTGTGTGAGAAAGAAAATACAATGGGGAATGTGGACAAGAGGATAATAAATGGGGGAAATGGTCGCTGGAGGTTGCTCTGTCTCCGGTTTTCCCTTCAACCTCCACATGAGTTATATACAGTGTAGTAGTTAAAAGTTCAGGCTTTGGAGACAGAATGTCTAGGTTCAGATTCCTACTCTGCCACTTAGCTGTGCGACATGAGGCAAATATACAACCTCTCAGAGCCTTACTTCTCCCCCTTGGTGAAGAGGGGATAACACAACTTGACTGGTGACTTTGAAGGCTCGGTGTAGACCTGGTCCACAGAGGGATGTGGCATTACATTTTCACTGTCTTAAAAAATATAAGAACTAGTAAACTAGCATTTCTAAGCAAAAACGATGTTTCCCTCTGACGACCTAAAGCATCTTCCTAGATGGGTCCTTTCAGCTACTAAATACATATTGACTGCTCCCTGCCAGGAGCCGACTACTGCTTCAAACTCATTTGGGCTGCAATCAAAAAGTATCTCTGGTGTTGTCCTAACTTCACTGAGACAGTTTACACAGCGATTGCTTTCTAGACGATTGCATCTTTAGTCCCAAATACTGCCACAGGCAGACTTGCAAACATTGTAATTAGGATGATAGACTCTAAAAGGCCCCTTGTTCGTTCCTCAGCTCCCAGCAGGAAGGCACCAACATAAAACCTGGTATTAATCATAGTCACAGCAATCACTGATACTTTCTAGGGCCCCATTTTACAGCAAGCACTGTGCTAAGTATCTTACAGAGCTATCTCTAGATGTATCTCCAATCTTCTTAGCAGCCCCAGGTGGCACGTGCTAATTAACCCCTTTTGACAGATGAGGAAATGGGTCCAGAGTTGCCGAGTTACTGCTTCTTTGAACCTGCGTCCCAGGCCAGGCCTATCTGTCTCCATCTCCAGAGTCCATATTCCTTACAGTCCACAGGATGTGTGACTAGTGCTTGGTCCTTGAGACCAAAAGCCATGCATTTTAGGATCTTTCCATTTGTCAGAAAGCTCAATACCTACTGTAAAGCTCGTGCACTGCAAGTTAGGCCTCTCCTTCTTCTGCATCCTGCACATCCCCACTGCCATTGGTGGTAATTTCTTGGGATCTTCACTTTAATCCAGTTGCTATGGTTTGAATATGTACCCCAAAAGTTCATATATCAGAAACTTAACCCCTAAACTCATATGTTCTGTTTTGTAGGGCTAGGAATTGAACCCAGGGCCTCATGCATGCTAGGCAAGAGCTCTATCACTGAGCTACACCCCTGGCCCCCTAAATTCATAGGTTAATGATATTTGGAGGTAAGTCATCCGGGAGGTGTTCGGGATCATACAAGGTCACGAGGGTGGGGCTCATGATGCATTAGTGGCCTTATAAGAACAGGAAGCAAGACCCAAGCTGGTGTGGCTGCTCTGTCTCCCTGCGCGATGCCCTCCACCATGTTATGATGCAGAAAGGTCTTCACTAAATGCTAGCAGATGCTAGTGCCATGCTGCTGGACTCTCCAGCCTCCAGAACCATGAGCTAAATAAACATCTAGTCTCTATAAATTACCTAGTCTCAGGTATTCAGTTGTAGCGACAGAAACCTGACTGAGATACCAGTCGATTTCAATGGGGCGTTTTCCCTAGTGGACACTTACCCATATTTGGGGAGGCACAATTGAAGAGAGAGGGTGTTGTGGGCATTAAACTGCATTCTTTAATGCACAGAACATTCTGCTATGCACGGAACAGCCCCCCACAACAAAGAATCACCAGGCCCCAAATGTCAAGAGATCTAAGGCTGAGAAACCCTGACAGCAGAGCTCTTGGTTTCTGTACCCCAAATCCACTGCTCCTGGAGTCTTTTCATTCTCAGTCCGAGTCACCAAGACTCACAGTTGCTCAGACCCAGACCTGAGTTTGTCTTAATGGGTCCCTTTCTCTTACAGCCCAACCCGGGTTTGTTTGTTTGTTTTGTTTTGTGGATCTGGAGATTGAACCCAAGAGTGCTCTACCACTGAGCTACACTCCCCAGCCCTTTTTTATATTTATTTTGAGACAGAGTCTCACTCAGTAGCCCAGGCTGGCCTTGAACTTTGACTCCTCCTGCCTCAGCCTCCCAAGTCACTGGGATTACAAGGGTGCACCACCGTGCCCAGCTCTCTCATCCCTCTTATCACATGAATTTGTAGCTGTCACTATTAAAGAAAAAGCCTAAATCAGTGATATTGACTCATATTTCACCCCCACATGGGGTTTAGTTAACACATTACTGTATCCTTTCCTTCAATCAGTGCATGTGTATTGGGAAGTGCTGAGCATCCTTCTCTGCCATTACTGGAGCCCTGGAAAGTCTCCCAACTTCTCACACTTTCACACAGATACAGTCTAGCACCAATGGCCAGTTCATCTGATAGTGTTCAAAAACACTAAAGTTTTTGCAAAAACTTTAAGTTTGCAAAAACACTAAAGAAAGATTTAAAGTTAAAATAAAAATTTAATGGCAAAAAGCAAAAAGAAAGCCAGCCAAAGGAAACAGAGGCAGAGTTCAACGCACTAATGTTCTCTGGGAGCCGCATGTGTGGTGTCCTCAGTGTGGGGGCCTGCGTGGATCTTTGTCCTCAGGTTGCTTAGAGTCTATGCATACCACAGTGCTCAGGGAGGAAAAGAGGATTAGTTAAGCAAACTCCCAGCAGTGGTGAGTGCCGTTGAGTGCTAGCTGCCCAGTGACCTCTCCCTAAGTGCTGCCATTGTTCAAATCCACAGAGAAGCCCCTGTGGGACCAACCACGGAGGTCACACCACTGAAGGAAAGACAAGAGTTCAAAGATGCAGCTTGTGATCCCACACCTCTCCCAGCAAGCTGAGCTGCTCCCAGAACCCGCCCAGGAACTTTTCTCAAGTGGCCACCCCAACAGGACGCACCAACACAGTCAGCGCCATCAGACAGGACGTTCCAGAAAATGATCCCAGATGCGATTCTGCCTTCCGCACCCAGATCATCATTCCAGTGACCCCAGGATGGCCCAGCAGAGCATGCTGTGTCCATGCCATACCTGACGGTGCTCAGGAGGCAGCCTCAGACCATGCCCAGACCTGTGAGATTCCACCACAGGCTAAGCATTTTTGTTCAACTGAACAGCTACAGAGCCATGGGCTAGAACACTGGGCTTAGTTACCTTGGTCAAGTCACTTGACCTATAGAGCCTCTTTTCTCTTGTGGGAAAAATGAGATTTATAATCTAGTGCACAGAGTCCTTGTGGAGGATTAGATAATATATTATTAGTGTGTGTGTGTGTGTGTGTGTGGTACTGGGGATTGAACCCAAGAGTATTCTACCTCCAAGATACATCTCCAGTCCTATTTTTTTTTTTAATTTTGAAACAAAGTCTCACTAAGTTGCGGTGGGCCTTGCTATATTGCTGAGGCTGACCACCAATCTGCGATCCTCCTGTCTCAGCCTCCAAAGTACTGGGATTACAAGTGTGTACCACCACACAATAATCTATTATATGTAAAGCACTCACAAGTATACATCACGTAAAAGCTAGCTATATGTTGTTAGCTCAAATTTTTATCATTATTATTAAAGTGTTTAGCAGAAATTTGAGAACATAATAGACACTTAAGAAATAGGAACTAGTCTGACTTGATTCTAAGACCTAAAAATCTTAGGTGATCCTTTAATACTTCAAGATGCTGGGATTCTTCCCAAGGCACATACTTGGCCTGAGGGCGTAGCTCAGGGGTAGAGTACATACTTACCATGCGCAAGGCCCTGGGTCTATCCCCAGCACCAAAATAAAAAAGTGAACAAGCAAACAAAAAAAGCAAAGATTGTATATAACTATTAGAAAGAAGGAAAAAAATCAAAAGTTCCTATGTTCAAAGGGAGCAGAACATTGAGCAGGCACCAATTGTTTGCCAGGTACTCTGCAAGGAACTAAAGATGTGATGGTGAGTTAGAGAAGTTCTTACTTTCTTCGTGGTTCTTAGAAAATTTAGGGTCAACGTCCCCTTTGGACCAATTATATAAACCCTTTAATGATGAACCAAGGAGGGGTCCTAGGTCTTGGCAGTATTTCCCCTGGGATCTAGTTACATTACAAACAGTTGAGCTGCACCTATGCCCAGACAGTCAACTGGGAGTGAACTGAGGACTCCCCGGGCTTGGGGCAGGGAACATCCTACTACTAGGGGAGCTTCTGATCCAGGTAAGTGAGTGCTCTAGCCAGACCTGAAAGAATGCAACTAAATCTCCACAGGATGAGGGAGGAAGATAAGAGCCTTGCATTGTTCCTTGTTTTTTCAAAGAAGTAAGAGAGGGAGGGAGGGAGGGAGGGAGGGAGGGAGAGAGAGAGAGAGAGAGAGAGAGAGAGAGAGAGAGATATCTACAGGCAACACCTTTTCTTTCTTTTTATTTACTTACATTTACTTACTTACTACTTATTTATTTTTCTTTACTGGGGACTGAACCCAGGGGCATTCTACCTCCGAGCTACACCCCAGCCCTATTTTATTTTTTTATTTTGAAACAGGGTCTTGCTAAGTTGCTGAAGGTCTTGCTAAATTGTTGAGGCTGGTCTTGAACCTGTGATCCTCCTGTCTCAGCCTCCCAAGTACTGGGATTACAGGCATTGGCCACCAGATCCAGGCCTGGCTTGGGCCCTGAATCTCTGCCCCACCCAGTAGGCAGGGAGAATGTGGGGAAGAGAAGGCCACAGACACTTGCCTTTTGGCAGGCTGTCATGAGGTAGGAATTGCTGATATGCTTTTCCTTCTGAGTAAGGCAGAGAGAGGTCCTTTATCTTATGTCACCAGACTGCTAAAACTGAGGAAGCTGAATTCAAATCCAAACCACCCAAGCTAGAGCCAACTAGAAAAGGAGAGCCAACCTCAGGCATGGAGTTTAAAGACATTCAATGGAGTTTGAAGATGTTCAATGCAATGGACGGGTGTTCTGTTGGGAAAGGGGGCTGGTAGGAAAGCTTTGCAGGGCCTAAAGCAGGGATTCTATTTATTTATTATTTATTATTTGTTAATGTATTTATTTATTTTTCTGATCATAAAAGTAGCATCTACAATCAGCCCTCTCTCTGTGGGTTCCACAATCTGCAGATCCAACCAACTGCAGATCAAAAAGATTCAGAAAGGGCTGGGGAGTCTAGCTCAGTGGTCGAGCGCATGCTTAGCATGCTCCAGGCCCGGGGTTCAATCTCCAGCACCAAAATAAAAAAAGATTCAGAGGAAAAGAAACTGTGTCTGTACTGAACATATAAAGAATCTTTTGTCACTATTCCCTTAGTAATACAGTGTAACAACTATTTGCATGGCATTTATGTCATACTAGGTATTATAAGTAATCTAGAGATGATTTAAGGTATGTAGGGGATGCGCATAGGTTATATGCAAATACGAAACCATTTTATATAAGGGATTTAAGGATCCTTAGATTTTGGTACCCATGAGGGTTGGGGGTCTTTGAACTAATCCTACACAGATACCAAGGGACAGCTGTAAAAACTTCAGGGAAAACAGAAATGTATAAAATAGAAAATATAAGTGCCTGGTGTTCCCTCCCCCTCTCACCAATGCCTTCTCTTAAGAGTTTGAGCATGCTTCCAGACATTTTTAAACACATGTATCAGACAGAAAAATAGACAACAGGTAAGTAGAATAAACACAGATCTATACCTCTTCCCCATCCTTTTGTCCTCCTTTAGATACTTCAATTAATACTTCATTTTGTTTACCATCTAAAAAATTTATGTAACCATTCAATAAATATTTATTGTCTACCTACTATGTCCCAGATACCATGCTAGACCCTGGAGATAAAGCAGTCATGTATTAATAGACTTTTAGTTTTCTTTCTTTTTGTTTTTTGTTTTTGTTCTGGAAAGCCATACTATAATAGACATCTTTTTATATGTATCTTGGGGTACTTGTCTAAGAATTTCTATAGGAAAAAACCCTAGAAGGTAAACTGATGGGTCAGATGTGAGAGCTATTGACAAACTGGTCTCCAGAAAATAAAAGGCATGATGTTCATATTCCCACCAGCAAAGGTATTAAATATACATTTACCCTGGCCACACCCCCAGCCCTATTTCATTTTCTATTTCGAAACAGGGTCTCACTAGGTTGCTGAGGCTGGCCTTGAACCTGCGATCTTCCTGTCTCAGTCTCCCAACTACTCAGATTACAGGTGTGTGCTACCACCATGCCTGGCTTAAATATCACTCTTTTCATACTTTGCCAATTTCAATAAGTGAAAATGTACAACGTGCTTTTTAAATTTTCACTTTAAAATTACTTTTAGGATTGGACTTTTTAGTTGTTCGATAGATATTTAAATTTCATTTTTTGCTGAGTATGATGGCACCTATAATCTCAGTATTTGGGAGGCTGAGACAGGAGGATTGCAGGTTCAAGGCCAGCCTTAGCAACTTAGCGAAACTCTCAGCAATCTAGAGACCCTGTTTCAAAACAAAAAAAAAATTTTTTTTAAAGGGCTAGAGGTGTGGCTCAGAGGTAGAATGCCCCTGGGTTCAATCCCCAGAACCACAAAAATAAAAAAATTATTTCTTTTTTTAGTGAATTGCTTGCTATCTGTTATATACATTTTTGTTTTTCAGAAAATCAGTTTCTTATTGATTTGTGGAAGCTTTTTATATGTATGGATCTCAAATTCTATGTCATGTATATATGTTGCAAATACTTTCCTTCAATTTGGCAATCTTTCAACCTTCTTTATGGTAGGCTTTCTTGAACAGAAATTTAAATTTTTATATCCTCAGATGTATCTACTTTACTTTTGTTGTTTTTTAGTTTTGACTTATGGAAATTGAGTGAATTCTATGTGGAGTACTGTGCTGCATTTCAGGGGAAAGAGGGAAAAATACCTTATGAGTCAAGATGTTTTGGTTTTGTTCTTGTTTCTGTGGTACTGGGGATTGAACCAGGGGCACGCTACTACTGACCTACATCCAGCCCTTTAGTTAGTTAGTTAGTAAGTTATGACTCAATAATTTGCCCAGGCTGACCTCGAACTTATGATCCTCCTGACTCAGCCTTGCAAATAGCTGAGATTACAGGCCTGCAGTACCACACCCCACAAGGCAACTTGTTTTTGTTTTGTTTTGTGGGTTTTCTTTTTTTTTTTTTTTTTACTGGGAATTGAACCCAGGGGTATTCTACCTCCAAGCTACACGCCCAGTCCTTTTTTCTCTTTTATTTTGAAACCGGGTCTCACTAGGTTGCTCAGGGCCCCGCTAAGTTGCTGAGGTTGGCCTACAACCTATGGTCCTCCTGTCTTAGTACTTGACCAAATAATGAAAAAAAATGGAAACAGAAATACAAAGTATGTTCAATTAAAAGTGGGTATGTAATTAATTGCCTTTAAATGAGTATGTTTCTAATTACAAAAGTAATACCTATTGATTATAAGAAAGATTACATAATAGTACAAAGAACAAAAGTTTCCTACACTGTTGGTGGGATTGCAAACTAGTTCAACCACTATGGAGATCAGTGTGGAGATTCCTCAGAAAACTGGGAATGGATCCACCATATGATCCGGCTATACCACTACTGGGTATCATACCAAAGGGATTGAAACCAGAAAACTACAGTAATATATGCATACCCATGTTCATAGCAGCACAATTCACAGTGGCCAAAT
>PVJS01021055.1:0-31922 GCA_004027185.1 Glis glis
GCGTTCAACCCCCGGTACCGAAAAAAAAAAAAAAAAAAACACACTTGACAAATATATTATCACTAAATCTCAGATAACGAATATGACCATCTATTGAGTAAGCACTGTGAAAACAGAATGGGGTCCATGAGAAATCCTGAGGATCTCCAACATCCAGTGGATGGGCAGAGGAAGCTAGAGAAGTGGGACCAGGAGGAGGATGGAGCCAGCAAGCAGAGATAGGAGAAGTCACCACTGTCGAAAGTTCCTGAACACTCGAGTATCAGGAGAACTGGAAAGAAGACATTGGATAGAGTGCCGTAAATGACGCTGGTGGCATCAGCAGGAGCAATTTCAGTGGGGTTTTGGACATGAGAAACCCGAAGTTGGAATCAGTTTTAGTGTGTTTCTAACAAAATTTTCACATGAAATATTTTAGGATTTATCATAAAATGAACAGTGAGGAAATGGAATATAGAAAATAAGGGGAAAACTGACTGTGTCTCTTTATCATGATGGACAGAAAGAAAGGAGGAGAAGTGGATCCGGAATTAGGGGGGCTTGTGAATTAATGATATAAATTTCAAATGTTTTCAGTTTAGTGTTTTTATTTTTTTTATAAATTAGGAGAAAATGTTATTCCACTAAGAGTCAGGAGTGAAGAAGAGGGGTGTGACTTTACAAAGATTGGAAAACCTGGATTAGACTATAAGCAAATGTTAAGATATTTGGGGACAGTGTTTAAATTCTGAGATTGGGATCAATGAACTTACAGTGGCACAACTCATCTGGTTAGGAAAATCGGTAGATCACATGAAGATAAATAATTGATTTTATCTACCTTTATAATTTTTCATAAGGATGTGTAATTCATGCACAAAAGGTCTAAAATATAAAGTTTAGTGTTCAAGGAAGCAAATTCTGCCAGCTGCCTGAGTGAGCTTGGAAGGGGATCTTCCCCAGTCAAATCTTCAGATGAGAATGCAGCCCTGCTGACCATTTTGTTGCAGCCCAGTGAGACTCTGAGCACAGGGCCTACTTAAGCTGAGTCTGGACTCCTGGCCAATGGAAACTGTGAAATAATAAATGTATGTTGTTTCAAGCTGAAAAAAAAGTTTAGTGCAGATTTTTATATGAAGTGCTTTAAAATATAATATGGAGAAATAGTAGTAGATGCAGTTATTTCCAGTGGGTTTCAAGAAACTAGATATCCTGATTATGTAAAAATGTAAAAATGTACATTAGCAGGCATACTTGAAGATTAGTGGTTTATGGACACAGTGTGGGTTATGCATTAGCAAGTTTCAGTATAGGGTAGCCATTAGCAGGTATAAGTACAGAGTAGTCTCCTAATGTGTGTGGCGGCATGGCTCTGGGGATGACATCTGAGGCCAGGTAGCAGGGAAGGTGAGCCAAAGATATATTAAGGGACATTCATGTAGATGTTCTTCTGTACTCTTTAGTTTTATGGCAGAGTATGAGTTAAAGTAGAACATCAAAAGTCATTTTCCAAAGTTTTCAGTGAGTAGGTATATCCTCCCTTTCTGTTCTCTCTCCATCTAGTCTTGGTAACTCTCTTGTCTCTCTATAAACAGCCCTGATTTGAGGATGGAAGAGTCCCTATCTCATTGGATATAGGTCAGGAAGGGGAAGGATCTTAGGGCACGGTCAGTAGGATGGTGGTACTTCTCATCACCACTACCACAGGCAAGGCCTGATGTTCCCAGTCTCTGTGTTCTATCCTCATACCTTAGTAATGGAAACATTCAGGGAGGTGGCCAAGAGAGAGAATTAGTATGACTACAGCTGATAACATCAGATATGAATCAGATATGAGAATGGGTGGGAGAGACAGCACAGGCCAAGCAGAGACATTGTGAATTCTGTCACAGTTCTGCAAGTACACATGGGATGCAGGAGGTAAGATTAACCTTGTATTCTCACTTAGAATAGAGAAAGCAAGCTCCTGGAAATATGGCCAGGGAAACCCAGTGAAGTCCCAAGCACATCTGTTTACTTACATGTGCATCCAGCTGATGGTTTAGTTTTTGAGTTATAAACTGAGGTTCATGGGTGTACTTCTACTAGATAATTAAATGGTTAAATAAAATATAGTCAAGAGCCATACAGGATCCAATGATAAGAATATATTCCGAACTAAAAATTATGATAATTCAAATCTGTGAACCTGATGTCTAAAAATGTAAATAACTTGAAAGGCTAACAGAGAGACAGGTTGGATAGTATATCATCTCAATGTGGCTATAGGAAAAGAGGAGTACACGTCCTAGTGATTGTGGAGATTGTTAAAATGGTGCCTTATCTATAGAGGTTATTTGCCATATTCACCCAAGTCACAACGCATATACTTTGATAAAGTGATACCATTATTCAGCAAATATACCAATAGATGCTCAAAATTTTATGTGTGTATGTCTATATATTCACACACACTTAGAGAAGATTGGAAACAATCTAAGTGTCCTTCAGTGAGATACTACCTAAATTTTGGTATAAAATCATTCAGTGGAATTTAAGGTTGTTATTAAAGTTGAGCCTTCCTATGTAATAATAGCAAGCTTGAAGATGCATTTTAAGTGAAAAAAGGGCAATGCGGAATAGTATGTGTACTATATGTGCATAATATACATTTACATAAAAATAGAGAATGGAATTATAGATACATTTTCATATTTATAAAATATCTCAAGAAGAAAAAAAATGTATAAGAAATCTGTGAACATTGACTATATCTATGTAGCCATTTCTTTTGAATATTGAAGTATGTGAAAATTAATAATTAAACAATAAAAACTGTTCAGGCAGAGAAATATCCATCAAATTCAGCTCCATGTACTAACTTATTTTTCTCTTCCTTTCTAGTTCTCTTCCTTTCTTTTTCTTTTTGTCTTACTTTCCTTATTTTCTTTTTATTTCCCACCTGTCTTCTTTGGTTCTGTCTTCTCTTTCCCCACACTCCTTTCTTCTCTCTTAATTTCTTCCTATCTTTGTAACTGGTGGGTCATGGGCATTATCAGGAACTTGGACTACAATCCAATCGCCCTGTTTATTTTTATTTTTTGTGGTGCTAGGGATTGAACCCAGGAACATTCTACCTCTGAGCTACGCCCCCAGCCCTTATTTTAGTTTTTGTTTTGAAACAGGATCTTGCTAGGTTGCTGAAAGTCTCACTAAGTTGCTGAGACTGCTCTTGAACCACTGATCCTCATGTCTTAGCCTCTTAAGTACTAGGATTACCAGCTCAATTGCCCGGATTTTAAAGAGTCAAATTTTAGAAGCTCTGCACCTAACCTTCAATGGTGCCCACATTGGACACATTGCAGCTATTATCTGCTCAGGGCCATGCCATCTTCCAAGCACTTCCCCCTCTATTTTCTCCTTTATCACAGGTTGGGGGGGCAGCTCAATCCCATTATTGTGTTGTCTTTCTTCTTCTCTCCCTAGTTTCCCTTCTAAATACCCCTTTTAGCTCTTCACAGTGCTATCTTTCTCCTCTTGTAATCTTCTTCATTATAATACCCAGAATCTCAGTACTGTTCAATCCTAACATTTTACAAATTTCTTATCTGAGACTGGGATGGTCTATATGTTTCATGGTTTGTTTGACTTTAAACATAGGAGCTGTTAGAAAACCAATTATTTATTGAAAGTTTACTGCACTTCAGAAATTGTATTATACAATGAGGTGACAGAGACCAATAGGATATGCATCTCGACATTAATGAGGGCACCATATGAGAATGTGTACGGGAAGGGGAAATAGGCAGAGGTGAGTTGACAGAATATAAATTCAATAGTAGGAAAAGCCATTGAATATGAGGAACTACAAAGGGAGGAACTATTAGCAGTGTTTGTAACCATAAGAGAAGGCTTAACAAGGGAGAAAATGCTTTATTTTGATATTTAAGTGTTACAGGGTAGAAGATCTTAAAATTATTCCACACAAACTCAGTCCTTGCCTATCTGCTTGGAAAGCATTCAAACAGAAAGCATAAATGGGGAACACAGGAGGTTTATTTAGGGAAGTGAAGACACCATATGAGAAAGGCTGTGAAGAGAGGGGAAAGGGCCACACTCTAGGGGAGAGCATCTGGGATGGGCCATTCCTGGGAATGGAAAGGAGGCCTGGCAAGGGTTACACTCCAGACATGGGGTTTGGAGCTGTCCATTTCCAGGCATGGAAATCAGCCTGGAGTGTTCCACGTGTTGCCTTTTATAGTCCCTCTGGACACCTTCTTTATATGTATTACATTTGGGTGATTAACTGCCCTTTGTGTGTTTCACCTTAGTGACCCTGCATTGTTTCCCCCCCACTTCCCACAGGGAAGGGGGCCGAAGTGAGCAAGGCTCTGCAAGTAAAGTAAAGGTTTATCCCAGCCAGCCAACCTTGTCTCTGTCCCTTCCCATGGCGGGGGTGTCAAAGTGAGTCTTTGCAAGACCAGTCTGTCCCAGTTGACTCTACCTACTAATGCACATACAGATGAATAAATGTTGTGGAGACAATGGAAAAAGTACTAGGCAGAAAGTCTAGATATGCAAGGGTCTAAAGACTTAAAATATAAATAAATGTTTGAGGAAAATGTTAAGTTTTTAAGTATAGCTAAAACAGGGGGTTAGTATCTTCTTCTGTGGAAGAAGCTGGTGATGCTGGGGAGACTAATATGAATTCTGTAACATGAAGTTGGACCCTAACATTCATTATGACCTATCTAGTAAGGGTTGTGATGGTTAATTTTATATTTCAAATTGACTGAGCCAGGGGATGCCCAGATAGTAATTAAATGTTATTTCTGGGTGTGTCCAGGAGGGTGTTTCTGAAAGAGATTAACATTTGAATTGGTAGATTGAGTAAACAGAAGATCCTCCCCAATATGAATGAGTAGCATATAATCTGTTAAGGGTCTGAATAGAACAAAAGCAGAGGAGGGTTTAATTAACACAGCCTGATTGCATGAGCTGGGATGTTGATCTTCTTCTGCCCCCAAAACTCTTGGTTCTCAGGCCTTCAGATGTGGACTGGAATTTAAACCATCCGCTCCCTGGCTCTTAGACCTTCGAACTATAACGCCAGGCTTCCTGGTCTCCAGCTCTCAGAGACCATATAGGGAAACTTCTCAGTGTCCAAAACTATCACCTGAACCATACATTATAATAGATTCCTTTGTGTGTGTGTGTGTGTGTGTGTGTGTGTGTGTGTGTGTGTGATTTGTTGTATTCCTCTGGAGAATTCTAATACATGTGTGATGCTAAGAATTTTGGATTTTACCCTGAACGTTGAATAAATGAAGTCAATAACAATGTCCATCATTATTTTAGGCCAAAATTAATCCTGTCCCATTATTAATTTGGAGAAATCTCCCAATTTCACACTTTTAAGGGAGGATATATTTGGAACAAAGTCATGGAAGATAAATGGACACGAGTCATTTGGCACATCAGCCATTAAAATAATTTGCCTTTCCATCTGAGATACCCCTACATAAACACACGGATCACCTGGGAGGATACACAGACATCATACTTTCTCTTTGGAGAGGAAAATGGAGGAGGGTTAGTTTACAATTGCAAGTCACAGTTGCAGTAAAATACTTATAATCACACACAAATAAGATAGAAGATGGGGGAAAAAGAAGTTTAGTTAACCCAGGGTTCAGAGAAGTTTAGTTAACTCACTGAATTTAATGAATCATTCACACCAGGATGTGTTATTTTCCCATTTTTCTCTTTTCTCCCTCAGCAATAGAAGATAGCAACTTTGGGACAGAATGAGGAATTTAGCAGTGAAAATCCCCAAGTCTGTCACTCTCTAGCCTTTGTGTGCACATGTTAAGAAACCTTGCATCTTCATTTCAGCTTGCCTGGGGAGAAATCAGAAGCCTTCCTGAGGCACATGTGTATCTGAAAAAGGAAGGTTGGGAATTTCTTAGGCCTTGAACTGTTTTAAGTCTCAAATTGAGTGACATGCCCCGAATTAATGCCTTACCTCCCCTCACCATCTGGTTCTTGATTCGCTTGCATCAGTTTAGATAACTCTCAAGTTCATAGGAGATTACATATAATCTACTTTAAAAATCACAACTTCTAGTTGTCTTTTGATTCATAAAACGTAAGTTGATTTCACATTGCTAAGGGGTATTAAAGACTGTAATTCAACTCATTAGTTTTCAGATAAGAAAATAAACTATGAGTTCTGACAAAAAGCACTGGATCATGAATCAGAACTGTGCTGTATCTTTTGCTTTGCAGTTTATTATCTATGTAATATGTGATTAATCACTTTCCCTTTTAGACTTTCATTACTTTATATCTCACATGTAAAATTGGTGTGCTGCTTTACAGGTTTGTTATTGTCTTTTCCTGTGCTGACGTTCGGTGAGTCTAAATATGTATATATTTAGAAGGTTAGGAATGAATGTGTCTGTGTGTGTGCAATACATGTTCACATATATTATGATATAAATATATAAATGTATCACGCTTCTCTATACCAAGGCTTGGGCTAGGCCCTCTAGTGATGATTCTTGACTTCAAGAAGCTCATTATCTACTCATAACATTTTTATCTAGGATCCAAGATTCCTCTAAAATCTCATGCAGAATTAGATGGGTGTGTGTGATTACCTGTAACAAGAAATTATTGCTTACAGCAAATTTATAAAGAAGACTGTGGCCCCCAGAAGTGAGGACTAGTCATTTAATTAAATATTAGAAACTAATATTCATTTACTTGAACAAATCACTTAAGGTCCTTCCTTGCATAGATGTCACATTTTAGGAGAGAAATAGACAAGAAACATTGGGAAATAAATACATGAATATACTAATATCAAACTGAAATAAGTGATCTAAAGACAACTAAACAGGATGATAGAGAGTGATGGAAGAAGACACATTTTGGATTGAATGATAAAGAACGATAACAGCAACATTGAATAGAAAGGTCTGGATATTCCTTCCCCCCAGAACAATACACTACTCCAGTAATAATTCAGGGACAAATTTCCTTTGTGAGAAATAAGAAACTAATTGGAAGTTTCCTGCACCTCAGGAGTATACAAACCAGGTTCGCTGAGCTGGCAGGAAGTTTCGGAACATCCTCATGCTGGTTGCCCTGCCCCGGCACACTGCCATGCAGTCAGGAAGAAATCTCCCATTTCCAGCTTCACCCAGGGGATGGGAGCTGGTTCACACGTTCAGTACCTCAATTTTCTAAATGGGATCCCCAGAATATTTTCTTCTGCCTCATCAATCGTGGGACTCTGATGTGTCTGGCACAGACTAGCTATGAAGAGGACAATGTAGGCAGAGGGTTTTACAAGTAAATGTCCTTGACCTTTTCTTCTTTTTGGCATAGAGTAAATGGAGAAAAACTACCAGGTGGAAAAATATATCAGTGGAACAGAACAGAGAGTCTAGAAATAAACCCATACATGTAAAGTTAACTGATTTTCACCAAGGATGCCAAGAACACACAATGGAGGAAGGAGAGTCTATTTGGCAAATGGTGTTGGGAAAACTGGGTATCCTCTTGCACAAGAATGCAATTAGACACACTGTACACAAAAGTAAACTCAAAATGGAGTAAAGACTTAAACATAAAAATGGAAACTGCAAAAACCCTAGAAGAAAACACCGGGGAAAAGCTTCCTGACATTGTGTTTGGTGATGGTTAAAGGGATATTTCATCAAAAGCACAAGCAATAGAAACAAAAACAAATCAGTGGGACTACATCAAACTAGAAAGCTTCTGCAAAGCAAAGGAAACAATGAACTGAGTGAAAAGGCAACTGTCTTAGTCTGTTTTTCACTACTATAATAAAATAACCTGAAGCAGGATAGTTGTATAAAGGAGTTCATTTTGCTAACAGTTTTGGAGGCTGAAAGCACAAGATTGGGTAGCCCACTGGCTCAGCCTCTGTGAGGAATTAATGGCATGGGGATGGGTGCACCTGTGGGAGTGAGAGATCACAGCACAAAATGGGAAGCCAGGAAGTGATTCAGGGGTCAGGCTCACACTTAAAACAATTAACTAAGACTTGAAGAGCTCAGGGATCCCATGAGAGCTACCTTAATCCCTTCCCAGGGCAGCTGCCTTATGATGTAAGTACCCCCCACGAGGCCCCGCCTCTTAAAGGTTCCACCCTCTCCTGCATCACCACCCTGGACATCAAGCTTCCAACACATGAATCATTGGGGGGATACACTCAGGTCATATCCAAACCATAGTAGCCACCAATGGAATGAGAGAAAATGTTTGTGAACCACATATCTGATAAAGGGTTATTCTCCAACATATGTGAGCAACTCCCATAACTGAAAAGTGTAAAACAAAACGAACAAACAACAACTGAGCAAATTTAAAAATGGACTAGGGACGTGAACAGACATACAAATATCCAACAAGTATATGAAAAAAAATGTTCCACATCACTAATCATTAGGGAATGCAAATTGAAGCCTCAATGAGTGATCAGTCATACCACACCTATCAGGATGGCTATTATCGAAAATAGAAAATAAAAGGCAAAACATGTTGGAAAGAACTTAGAGAAACTGAAACCCTTTAACACTGTTTAATGGGAACGTACTACAGTGCAGCCACTGTTGAAACAGTACAGAAGTTACTAAAAAAGTTAAAAATAGAACGAGTATATGTTCCAGCAATCTCACTTCTGGGCGTTTAGTTAAAATAATTGGAATCAAAATCTCAGAGAGATATTTGAACTCTCCTGTTCATAGCCAAGACATGGGAACAAGCTAAGCATCCATTACAGATGAATGGACGCTAAATGTAGTATGAATATGCTGTTTAGCCTTTACAAAGGAGGTTATCATGCCGTTTGTGACACATGGATGAACCTTGAAGACATTATGCCAAGTAAAACAACACAGTCACAGAAAGACAAATACTGCATGAGTCCCTTATGTGAAGCATCTAAAATACCCAAATTCATAGAATAAAAAGTACATTGCGGGTTTTCAGTAGTTGGGGGGAAGAGGAGAAATGAGGAGTTACTAATCCAAGGGCAGAAAGTCTCAGTCCAGCAAAACGAGTCAGCTGTTCTAGATCTGCCATACAACATTGAACCTATAGTCAGTGACTGTATTGGACCTTAAAAATTTGTTAAGAAAGTATATCTAATGTTAAGTGCTCTCACCATAACAACAACAACAACAAAGTGACTGAATGGGGGGTTAGATTTGGGTTCAGACATTGAATTTGGAATGTCACAAGTCAGTCAGCTCTGAGAAGGTGTGAGAGTGGAGCCTCCCCGCAGAAGATGCAGAACAGGAGATGCCACCTCCACAGCAGGATCCAGCTGCACTTAATCCAGGAAAAATAATAAAGAAGGTGAAGGAGGAAGAGGTGAGGGAGGCTGGGGACAGGTGATGGAGAGGAGAGGAGAAAAAGGCAGTGCGGCTGGAGCAGATTGGGGAAGGAGGAATAGGATAAGGGAGGGTCACTGACCTCTCTCCTCTCCTGGCTATTCCACCTCCTGTCTCCAGTAAACCTGAGACTTGGAGCATTGCTTCTGTCCCCAAAATACCACTCACAGAAGACACTCACTGGAGGAGAATTTTACAGGAGTTTTGGATAGGATGGCAGAAATGAGATTCAAAGAAGGAGGAGAGCTCAACCCATAATTAAATAACAAATTTTAAATAGTGCTTCTACTTAAAACATCCCTCATTCCATCTGTCTCAGGTGCTTCTTGATGATGGTTTGTCTTTGTTTTTGTTGTTTTAATTCTCCTGGCTTCTCTCTCTAGCACGTCACCTTGTCCTCCTTGTCCCGGGTTCTCTGGAGCTCTGATGTAGAGTGGTTTAATGATCTCTGTCCCTGTGGCACATTTTGACTATGTCCCCAAACATACCTATTAAGATGAGTTCTTATATAAGAGATATGTTTTTTGGGTTGTTTGTTTTTAGTTTTGTTTTTTTTTTTTTACCCTCCTGAGAAAAATCCTGCAGTCAGCTGTGAATTTCATGAGTTTGTTCTATTACATTCTCTCTGCTGGCTTTGCCTACTTCTTTCTTTATTTACCATCTCTTTTACTGCATATAAATGAATAAATAAATGTATTTCTTGGGGAAAAATGGAATGTGTCCTTTGATACTCACCTTGAGATTACATTTCTTTTTTTTCCCCCTACTGTTTTCTTCCCAAACCCAGCTTTGATGCCTGTGGCTGCAGCTAAGTCCTCACTGTTCATCAAGTCAGTATAAAAATAGACTTATAAAAGTCATACAACTTCCTCGTGAACTGCAGTACTGCTAAACCAGTGCAAATCATCTGTCAAGTTTAATATGCCAGGCCGGGACAGGGCTGAGCTTTAGTTTTAGGCTGTTCCAGGTAAGGCTGGGAGTATGTTTTCATTTGTAGAGAGAGTTGTTTGTGTATTATAAGTGCACGTCAATCTTTACTCACTTGCATCTTTGGCCTTCCCACCAGATGAGTCCTCCTCAGGCACAACAATGGATTTCCCACTTCCGAATTCAGGAATGTTTCATAATTCACTCACTGAACATGGAACCTAGAATCTTGGAATCACATCTTGTCTCCTTCACTCGAGATGTATGTGACTTTGGGTAAGTTCATCACCAAGTTCAGTATCCATCTCTGTAAAACGGGCATGTTCCCTGTCTATCCTACAGATTTATCATGAAAATATCTTTTGGAGATATGTTAAAGAGCTTGGGAACTCTAACATGCTCTTCAATATAAGTTGCAATCCTGCTCATACACCAAAACTCAATCTTCTACTGCATTGTATAGAACCTCAGTAAGATTCCTACTTACATCTTCATCATCTACTTTTTTTTTTTTTTTGCCGGGGATTGAATGCAGGGGCGTTCTACCTCCGCGCTACACCCCCGGTCCTATTTTTTATACTTTATTTTGAAACCGTGTCTCACGAAGTTGTGGAGGACCTCACTAAGGAGAGAGAGAGAGAGAGAGAGAGAGAGAGAGAGAGAGAGAGAGACAGGGAGAGAGTGAGAGAGTTGAGGCTGGCCGCGAACCCGGATCCTCCGGTCTCCACCTCCCAAAGTACTGGGATTACAAGCGTGCGCCACCATGCCCGGCCATCATCTACCTTCTTACATCCAATGGAAAGGGTTTTGTGCAGAAGGCAGAGCAGGGACAGCTGTCATTTACCTGAATCCCATCACTCATAAGCAATACATAGCCATGGAACAGTTAGCCAGCCTCCCAGAGAGTTAATGTCAATGCCAATCAAGTGCTTCGTTTGTAAATATGCCTACCATTCAGTTTTAATTTTTAAATTATATAAAATGGAAATAATAGTAAATAATGAAAACCTAGCAAAAGACAAAAATAACCTTAGTGTTTCTTTAGAGGTTTGCATTGTGCCTAGCAAAGTCTTGGATATATAATGATATCACAAGCGCAACACATCCAAAGGAAAATGCACGTTTTCCTTGTCAAATCACTACTATACCCTCCCTTTCTGAAAATAGCCTCAATCTCGACACTAGAAATATTTACCATGTGTTCCACTCTTTCCTCTCCTTGTATCCTGTCAGGGACTGAGCCCTGCTAATTCCACTGATGAAATAGCTTTGAAATCCTCCCACTCTCTGCTGCTACTTTTTTTATTTAGATTTTCAATGTTCATTTTCTGGATGATTACCATCAGCCTCCTCTCTGGTCTGTGCTATTTCAATTTTTTTATTGTGTTATTCCACCTATCACTTAGTTAACAGAATGAGTGTTCCCAAATTGAAATCCAAGATGACTTTTTTTCTTCATTCCATCGAAATGCTCTGTGTATGGGTGTCACCATCACTATGAACTACATTATGATGTGAGACTATAATCCACCAATAAAAGTAAAAAAAAAAAGCCAGATGACTTTTTCCTGCTTTCAGTTGTACTAAGCATGACTTTGGAAACAAACTGCTTAAGAGATACTCGACCACTTACTGTCTCTGTGAAGTTGGTGAAATTATCTCTCAGCTCCTCAGTTTCTCATGTGTTGGCCATGAGGATCCAGGTGACAGATCTCCAATTTCAGGGAACATAAAATGGACTAATGGCCCTAGAGGTTGCCCTCAGAAATATGTCAACACATGCATGCTGAGGCCATACAGGCATCTCTAGGAAATGACTGAAAACAGCAGGAAAACTAATGCAAACGGGGCCCCTGTGAGAGCTGACTAGCCCGAAGAGTCATCATCAGCCCCGTGGAACTTCTGCATTGCAGCGTTAAAGTCTTTCACTCAGCGTCCCTTCCTTCCTTTACACTTCATACAGGCTAGGCCTGCCTTGCAATCCAACAGCTCTCCAGACTTCCCCTGGATCCCTGGCCATGTTCCCTCCCAGGCACTTTCCATGATAAATTCCTTGCACATATAACATTGTCTTGACATTTCCTTCTTGAAGGATATGGACCAACTCGCTGCATCTGTAAAATGGGTGTAATAATAGTACCTACTTTTATAGGATAACCAGAAGTATCAAATAAATGTAGCTATACAAAATGGTTTTTAGTGTCTTCTGATACTATAAAATTATTTGTTGCTACTAACCATTATTAATTTGCTACTAATTCAATGTAGCATATTTTTATGAATCAATTTATTTTAAATATATCTGATCCCTTCTGCCAAAAAAAATCACTTTTTGCTGGGAGTGGGGGTGCAGGCCTGTAATGCCAGTACTTAGGAGGCTGAGGCAGAAGGAATCCAGGTTCATAGCTAGCTTCAACAACTCAGCAAGACCTTCAGCAACTTAGTGAGACCCTGTTCCAAAATAAAAAATAAAATAAGGCTAGAGATGTGGCTCAGAGGTAGAATGCTCCTCGTTTCAATTCCCAGTGCCACACACACACATACAAAAAAAAAATCCTTTTCAATACAACCATGAATAGTAAATTTTTTCATCGATCAGAGTCCAACTGTGAAATCATCGTCTTTGCAATGACTTCTCTAACTCACCTGCTTTTCTTTCTATAGCTCAGGCACACCATCTCCCTTTTGATTTCATTAGCACTGGTCTCATTGTTGATTATTTATCTGTTTCTACACCTGGAGTCTGAGTCCTTCAAGGACTTGAATTTTGTCCTATCTATTTTTGTGTGCATCTGTAGTACTTTACACAATAGCTGGAACATTTTAGAGGCTGATAAAGTAGTTGTTTTATTTATGGAGTAGGCGGAAGCATCGTGTTGGTTGGGTAGCAGCACAGGAATCAAGCAAGCCGCATTATCACTCATGCTGGGGCAGCGGAACTGCCTTGTGCTGGGCTAGAATCTGTAACACTTGAAACTTGTTAAATTTTTCAGTATCAGCCACCAACACAAAGGCTAAGGTTTCTGAAATCCAAGTTAAATAGCTGTCCTTGGTTTTAGTGGGAAGGCACCACTAATGAAAAATAGATGCTATTCTCCCATAAATCTCTTTGTCCTTCTACAAGTTCCTTCAGGCACTAACAGGCTGTAATTCTAAGCCAAAGCCAAGCAGGTGCTACTGAAAAATCAACATTACTCCTAGTTTCATATTTTTGTCTTTGTTTCTTCAATGAGGAATTAAACGAAGACTGGAGAAGATACGGCAGAAACATTAAGTTCCTTCACATCTGTTCAAATCATGTGGCCCACACTCGTGTCCATCTGATCCTTGTGTTAGTCTGTGCATTCACACACCTAAGCAAACCCCCATATAGTATTATTAGTAAATGAATAATGACAACAATAATAAAACTTCCAATTTTGTTAATTTATTAAATAAATATTTATTGAGCATCTGCTATGTAATGGTACTAGAACTGAGTGCATAATAATAAAATAAAAAAGACAAAATAAAACAAAAAAATGAACAAAAACCACATATCTTCATAGAGCTTACATACTGGTGGGGGAGACAGACAACAAATGAACAAGTGCACAGGTGTCAGATGGTGGTTAGTACAGTGGAGGTCAGGAAGGAAGTAGAGTCAGAAGGAATTCAGAGCAGTATAATAATTTTAAAGCAGAGTGATTAGAAAAAGTCTTATTAGGTAGAGGAAATTTTAATATATAACTATATAACTGAAACAGTTAAAATAAACCAGAATGGAAGAGAGAGAGAGAGAGAGAAAGAAGGAGGAGGAGGAGGAGGAGGAGGAGGAGGAGGAGGAGGAGGAAGAGGAGGAGGAGGAAGAGGAGGAGAAGAAGGAGAAGAAGAAAAGAGAAAGGGAAATGCTACGTCTGTGGAACATCAGGAATCACACGAGGTCACAGAGATACCAGGGAATCAGACTTAGGTCATAGTAAGGATTCTGGATGAGGAGACACAGGACATTTTCGGTTGTTTTCAAAGGGTTCGGTGTACACACATGGGATCGAAGACTTTTACATGATGCGATACCCTCAGTAAGAAATCACACGTGCTGAGGGACCGAGAGGTAGAAGCTGGTGTGGTCCTCTTGCTTTCACTCCTAATGATCTAGTCATAGAATCTGAGCTTCCTGCTTCTGTGGCTGTCCTCTGCAGTGTTCCAGACCCTAATCCCCAAAGGCAGAACAGTGGGCTGTGGCTGGACACTTTGGGTTCCTTGCATCCTGGGATTAGCAGTCAGGAAAAGGAGTGGCTGTTCAGAGGATTGACCATAGTGTTCACAAGGATGTAGGGCTTCTTTTACAGGATGGAATATGTTCATCACCCCCTCACCTAATGGTGAAGATCAATAAACAAGTGCAGAAATCCTGGCCTGTAAAGAGCACAGTAAGATGAGGATCATTTCCCCCAGAGGAGGCTGTGGGCTTTGCCACAAGCAAATCTCCAAGACTGCAGAGGTGCTCGTCAAAGGCAGAGGTGACACAGATTGGATGATGGAGGATAGAGATGATGGGCATCAGTTGTGGCCCTAAGAATAACTTCTATGTCAATAGTTATTGCTTATCTCACTTATATTCTTCTTTATGTAACTTCCCAGATACCCAGTAGTTACTCCAAAATGAATATGGATGTGAGTGGCACAAGGAATACACTGTGGGAGACAGTGATGCACCACCCCCATCTTTTTTCATGGAAAGACTCATTGCCTTGACTTCTGGAAGAGCTGGAAGCAGATAGTCTTTAGATGTCAGCACCTGCAGGCATTGCCTCAAGAGGTTCACCCAGGGAAGACAACATGTAATGGTTGATGGAGGTGGAGACACAAAAGTCCAGGTATTTCAGCCCAGTGTGGGACGACTCTAACAAGTTTCTACTGAGCCATCCACTCATATGGATAAGAGTCCGTTTTTAAAATTTTTGTGTCACCCATCCAAGATGCCTTGAAAAATAATTGACACATGATCAATCCATTGATTGTTGGATATAATTCCTGAAAGCTGGTATGTGCTAAAGCAATATGTTGATGCCACTTATCAATTGATTGCCTCACAGCTGTTAACCTACCCTCCATTGCCTGATCTATGAATATGGAGATGGATCATGTGACTGTTTCTTCTTTACCACCTGGCACAGTGCCAAGCTTTGTTAGTAGAGAGCACTGGAGAGATGATGCAGAAGGAAGAGGCTTTCCTTCCTCGTCCTGCTGTGCTCACCTGGCAGGATCCTGTAGTGCACTTGGCTTATGCAGCACCTGACTCCTGCAGCCACGCAGTTTCCCTGATGCTCTGCTCCTGTGGCATGCACACCTTACTCAGCAGAAGGCTCCTGCAGTGCACAGTGGTCATCAATACTCAGTGGCTAGCGGCTTCCCCTGGAATTTGCTGTTCTTCTCTTGGGCAGGTGTGTAGCTGAGTGCCTCCACCAAGACACTTACCAATGAACAGCTTTGTCCAGAACAATACAGGACAGATATCTAACAAGTTTTAGACAGTAGATTTCCAGTGAGTTCCTCTGGCACAGATGCACAGAGTCTTCTTGGTTATCTAGTGAGCTCTTGAAGCACCTTCTCTCTACCTCAGACTTAGGGGTAGTGGCTGCTCCTTACATCTCCTATTCCTGTAGCCTTTGGGCTTTATTTCTTGCTAATTCTTCATTACTCTAATCCCTGTTTAGAGTTAATGATTCTTTATGTTGAACTTACCTTGTTCAAATTATCATGTAATTTCTTTCTCACAATTGGACCATGGCTGTAAAGTAGCAAACTCAGGATTGGAGGTTCGAGAACACCTCTGAGTCATCATTCATCTTTTCAAATATTTACTCTAAAAATTCCACATAGCCTACAGTATTCGACAAATGCACTAACTAGAAAAAAACTCATATTAACTCTCCATACTTCATAGTAACAATGGTATTTATAGATTGAATATCAGCAGCTGCTCATGGTGGCACACACCTGTCATCCCAGCACAGACTGAGACTGGAAGATTGCAGGTTTGAGACCAGCCTCAGCAACTTAGTGAGACCCTCAGTAACTTAGCAAGAACCTGTTTCAAAATTTAAAAATAAACAAATAAAATAAAAAGGGTCATGGAGGTGTAGCTCGGAGGTAGACTGCCCCTGGGTTCAATCTCTAGTACCAGAAAAAAAAAAAAAACAGCAAATATGTCACGTATGGTCAAAAATGTTTGTGAATGTTGGTTAAAATGAACTTAAATCATTTTAAATTTTACTTTTAACTATGAGACTTTCTCAGAACCTGGGCCATGTCAATGCAAAATATCAGTATTTTGGAATGCAGATGGATGGAATATCAACATTTTCAAAAAACCATTTTACTATTTTCTCTTTCTTTGGAGTGCATCTTACCAAACATGTGGTTCTCAGACACATGCCAAAGAGATGCTTTAGAATTACCTAGTTGATTCTCAAAGTGCAGTTCACATACCAGCTCCACATCGCTAGGGTACTATTTAGAAATGCAAATTCTAGGGCCCATCCGAACTACTGAATCAGAAACTCTGATGATGGAGCCCAGTGACCTGTAGTTTAACAATCTCTTTAGGTGTTTCTGACACACACTAGAGTTCGATGAGCATTGCCCTAATTTAATACTATATTTTTGTAATATTTATAGGGAGTAAACGAAATCTCAGAAATCTTTAGGGTCAATTTGCAAGTAACATAGAAAATGTTCCAATAAGTTTGCTTCCTTGTTCTTCTGTGCCCACTTTTAGCTGTGATTACCTCTGAAAACTTTTCTGTATTAGTTCCCACTATTCCTTGAGTTTATATCAGAAAAAAATAAAATGGTTTTGGATATTATAGAGAAGATAGTCTTTTCATCGATATTCAAAAAAATAACCCAGTCCTGTAAATATGAGATAGCATCTCAGATGTGGTAAGTGCTTTGTCCAGAAGGAAAATGAGGATTTGGTGAGACACAGTATAGAGGATTCAAACACAGAATGAAGTTTAGACTAGAATAGATGGTCCTCAGGGGCCATTTATTTATGAGATTTTATAATTTCATGAGTTCATAATATGATGCTTGCTATTTTATCAAGTAACACAGAATTCTCCTGCGGGAAGAGAAATGTCTCGAATTGAGATAAAACCCTTCTGGGCTCTGCCTCCTCCCTCCTCCTCTTGCCACAAAAGCCTGTGCTCGGCCAGATGCTTCTCCTTCTCATTTTCCATTTAGGTGGCATTTTCAAATATAGAAAACAATTTTGTCAACTCCCTGCCGTTTCTGTTTTGCTTGGGCTCCACAGAGGCCCAAATAATTTATGGAAAAACAGCACCTGTGTTTTCACCAGGAATGGCTTTCACAACATTGATGAATTTCAAATGAAGGGCATTTACCTCATTCAAGTTAAAGGGAAAGTAAGTTCTCCCTTCATCTCCAGAAACTGAATGCAGAACATGCTAGAAAACTATTGTCTTATCCCATAAAAACATGAAGCTGGATTTTATACCAGGTTCTACCCTTGGAGGCAAAGGAAGATTGTAGGCTCAAGCAATTTCATCAAAAGAACAAATTCTGGGGTTGATGTTTTCTGAGAATTTCTAACTCTATTGTTTCATTATTTCATTTGTTCATGCAACAAAAGTATGTGCTATATTCATTAAACAAATTCATTCAGCACCTGCCCTATCAGGAGCCATACTAATCACTGGATATATTTTATTGGTGTCAGTGTACTTTCAGTTCATTAAAGGATTGAGCACATGAGTTTATCTCTGCTGTCATCTGAAACCAGACTATGACCTGTGCATTGACCACTATTTTGTGTAAATAAAGCTTTATTGGAACAGAGTCACAACTTTTCATTTACATATTGTTTAATGGTGCTCTGTTTTTGTCTGTTTGGTTCTTTTTCTCTCTGGGTTTCATTCTGTATAATTTCTATTGCTAAGTCTTCATGTTCACTTATCTTTTTTCTACATTTTTTAATTTGCCATTGGTTTCCTTTGTTCATTTTTAAAATTCCACAACTAGCCTTTTCATTTCTAGAAGTTAGATCTGAATTTTTAAATATATCTTTCATGTCTTTAGTTGACTTTTTCATTTGTGTCATTTATGGGCTCATTTAGGTCTATTGTTCTTTTTTTCTCATAGTGGATCATGTTTTCTTGCTTCTTTGCATGCCTGGTAATTTTTAACTGGATGTCAGATGTGAATTTTATTCTACCTATTGTATGATGGATATTTTTGTCTTCATATAAATACTCATGGACATTTATTTCATGATGTAGTTAAACTATCTGAGGCCAGGGAAAGAACGATCCAAGAGGGTGGAAGGAAGCTGTACCTGGTACCCAATACACAGTGCCAGAAATAGTGTCTGTTCCTACTAACTGGAATGGGCAAGTTCTTAATTCATGACGCAGGGAGAAGCACAGAGCCTCGGGCTGATTTTTCTCCACTATTAAGTTAAGACCCTGCTATATGCTCCGCCCAGTGAATTATGAGGTTTTCCAATCTGGCTGATCAAAAGAGGCCCTATCCCTGTGTTTGCATGGAACAGTGTTACACCAAACACTTTCCTGGCCTTTGGTGGTTTGTTTACATGCATCTGCTTCTTGGTACTCGGCTGAATACTTATACACATGCTCTGCAGTTCTGGAGAGCTCTTTCTGTGCCCCTGTTTTCTCCTTGGTAATCTGGTTTGCAAACTCTTGAGTGTGTTATTCCCTGGACTCTAGGTCCTGCCCTTCTGCTTGCAGAATCCACCAGCACTCTACCTGGGTTCTCCCATCTTATGATGTGGGCTTGCAAGCAAAGACTTACCACAGCTGTTCTGCATCTTTCAGGGATCCTTGCTATCTCTTGCTTTGTGTCTATTGTTTCACATATTGTGACTTTTGTTTGTTTTCAGGAAGTAGGTAAATCCAGATCCTGGCACTCCCTCACAGATGGAAGTAGAAGGTCAAGTCTTGGAATGATAACGTAGTTATGTGGAAAAGAGCTTGGATGCCATGTTGAGGAACTGGTGCATTCCTCAGGCCAGGGCTTCTCACCTGGTATACCAAGTGTTGATAGTCGCCTCTCACTATAGCAAATTTGTCCCTTCCTCCCCGAGTGCGATACTGAGACTGCTGTGTTCTATGCAACATGCAACGAAAAAGTTAAGAAAGAACTGTTCTTAGACATTGAGCTGCCAAAGATGGTTTCTAAGACAAGTGACGGGGGCACACCTGGCTGTATGCAAAGTGCACCTGTATTTTGGTGGAGCAAGGATCTGAAGAGGAAAAACAATGGAGTGAGGAAGAAAAGGCAAAAGACTTATAAAATGCCAAAAAGATTATTTTCAGACTACTAAATACAAGATCAGAGAAATAAAAACCATAGAATTTTAAAAAATCCTTCTAAAGAAGAGTTCCAACTACACAATGTTTTATTTTTGAAAAAAAATCCCCCAGTGAATATCTGACTTTATTTTGCACATAAAAGCAGATAGCCAAAAGTGGTTCATCAGACTAGATGAAAGCCTGTGAATGACTATCCCTAAGGAATTCTTCCTCCTGCTAGATCTTGGAGAACTAGATTCCCCCTTTTAAAAATGATCCTCAGCATTCTTGCAAAGATCTGGCAAATTCATTATCGCCTCTAATAGCTTCTAATTAAACTGTTTCAGTAAAGCTGTGGGATTGAAAAAAAATCGCAAAGGCACAGTGACACCTGTTAAGCGTTTTCATATGTTGCACACGGATTCAGAAACTAGGCACTCCTGCTGTATGGAAAATTGCCTTGCCTCACACACAGGCACCAGGCTGTCCCTCTAGAAGGAATCTAAGAGGCAGGAGATGGCCTGGGCTGCAGTGAGCATCATGTCTCTGGTGATACTCAAACAGGGCCTTGAGAAGCTCTAGATTCCTCTGCCAAAGTGCGCAGGGCAATGAACACCTTTTTGGCTCATTTTCTCTCTAGTTTTTAATGTTTATGAGAATAGAGGGTATATGAATATGAGAATTTAGACACACATGAAAAGCATAATACCATTATGTTTGCACAGTGCCTTGACAAGCACAAGTCCATAGGATTTATTATCAGCTATCAGTAAGTTATTGAGTTTCTATGCTGCTCCTGAAACTGCTTCAACCTCCTCGTATGCAGATATGAGGTCTCTGACCTCACAGAGCTCAGGATACAGTGGTGGATGAAATGCTACCTGGAGTACATTGAACTCAGCACAATTACTTAGTCTGATGCTCTGACCCGCAGCCTTCTCCGGAGGGCAGGGTGGATGCTCTTCACATTTTATACTGTAAAGGTTTACATTAGGGTCTTACCACCATGCCAGTGCTTGGCCAATGTCATGTAGTTAATAAGTAGCCAAATATGGGATCCTGCTCTGGTAATTTGGGATCCTTTTCTTGTTCTTTTTCCTCTCCAGCAGGCAACTTTGAACAATTCCCCTGTTTAGTAGGAGGCTCTGCCTCTCTCAGCAGAAGATTTGAGACTATAACTTCTAGGTCCAGATTCATGAGCGAGATAGGAGCTGGCATTTCTCATTGAGGGAACTTGAAAGAATAATCCCATGCTGTATTTATTTTCTTTAAAGCTACTGCAATCCAGACCAAAGAGCAATCACAATTCTCTGTCTCTAACAAAGCAGTATTCATTATGATGAGGATATAAGATTTCCCTTAATTGCTAGCACCTTGGAAGTTACAAAGGCCTGGTGACAGGCAGGCCTGGTGGGAAGTACCCATACCAAGAAGTCTTGCCAGAGCCTCTGTGGTATGAGAAAAGAGGACAGCTCTCAGTCCTTGAGGGAACCCTGCTTCCAAAGAGAGAAAGGGAGGACAAATGTTAGAGGATGCTATTTTTGTGAGATGAATTAGCCTTTGGGCATGACTAAGGTTTACTGTTTTTCCTGGCTATGTTTTCTCTCTCTCTCTTTTTTTTTTTCTGGATGAAATTCAGGTGAAAAAAAAGCAGAAATTCTTGGCCCTCAGGAACTGAACACAGCATGAATACTCTCATAGCCCAGATGGGGCTCAAAATAACATTTATTGAACTCTTTCATTATTCCATGTTTAGTGGCAGTGTTTTCACATAAGTGTATTCACACATATAATGCTTGTGCATGTGTGTGTGTGTGTGTGTGTTCATGTGTATAGCACTATGTTCACCCAGTGCCTTCTAATTTAGAACACAACTCCGTGTTATTCATTATAAGACATCAAAAGTTATTGATTTCCTATGAGGCTCCTGACACTCTGCTCATTCCTGGCATGCAAAGGTGAGGTGTGTGTGTGTGTGTGTGTGTGTGTGTGTAGGTAAACTTTTACCTACACATACATAGAAACAAAAAGAGGAAGAGTAAGGATAATTCCATACATACACACATCCTTGCTTATTCACATAGGGTAGATTCTAAGACCCTGAAACCTTGCATAGTACTTAACTGTGACATATACTATTATTTTTTCTGTGGCATATACTATTATTTTTCCTATATATATATACCTTTGTGAAAGTTTAATTTATAAATTAGGCACAGTAAGAGATTAACAGCAATAACTTATAATAAAATAACAATATACCATATAACAATAACAATATACCATAATAAAATTATAACAATATACCATAATAAAAGTTATTTAGAACTTTTGAGTTGCTTCTTTCTAGAATTTTCCATCTAATGTTTTTGGACCATGGTTGGCTGTGGGAAACTGAAATCATGAGAAGCAAAAACATGGATAAGGGGCCTGGGGTATTGTATTCATATGTACCATGAGACATAATAATGTAATAAAAATATTAAGCTATCTTCTCAGGTTTGGCTTTTTTTCTGCTTACAGAAGAGGAAAATAAAATGGTTATATACTTGTGATACATGTAACTACTATATGGGGGGTCTTTGAATAACAAGCTTTGCTCTAAGCATTTCTTTTTACACGCTAACTCATTTTATCCTAAAAAATAATGTAGACACAGACACAAACATAAAACTCTGAAGTTGGTACTATTAAAATCATCCCCAACTTAAAAATGAGGAAATATAAAGACAGACATTTTTAAAGCTGTGCATGCTTTCTCAATAAACAGCAGGGCTGGGATTTAAATATAGAGGGTGTAGCTCCAGAATGAACATTTTATCTGCTTGACCACAGTGCTAGAAGCAAGCCTTCATCAAGTGTATTGGTGTCCTGTTGCTGCTGTAACAAATGATTATGAGCCCACTGGCCTCAAACAAAACAAGTCTATTATCTCACAGCTTTGGAACTCAGAAGTCTGACATGATTGTCCATGGGCTAAACCCAAATGTCAGCAGGACTGAATTTCTTTCTAGAAGTTCTGGGGGGAGAATCGGTTTTCATGTCTTTATTGGATCTTATTAGCTGCCACATTCCTTGGGTTGTGGCCCCTTTCCGTTTTTAAGAAAAACTATGGCCAGTGGAGTCTTTCTCGGATTGTATCACTCTGAAATTAACTCTCCTATCTTTCTTTCACACCCTTAATGTTATGTGGGATCCACCCAGATAATCCAAGATAGTCTCTCCATCTTAATATTTTAACTGAATCATGCCTGGAGAGCCCCGTGTACCATATAAGGTAGCACCTGCACCTAGGGATTAGGACGTGGCCATCATTGGGGAACCAGTATTCTACCTATTATCCCAACTATCTGAGCTGACCAAGTTTGTAAGAAAATATGTCAACTTGGAACTGAGCAATTCTATTTCTGGGGAAATAGACATGCATATTTATGCATTCACATAAATACATTTATCAAGAAGGGAATTAACTGTGGAGCAAACATGGACATCCCCGCAGGGCTCATCAGCAGTGTGGAGTGTGGAGATCAGTGGCAGCCTGTCCATGTGGAGGGCTCCCGCGCCTCCTCCTCTGGCCTCTCTCCATCTCCCCTTCTGCTGCAGCCCCAGTGAAATCCTTGCTTCTTCCCACAGTCAGATCTACCCTTTCTGACCTTTCTCTTCCTAGACTTCCTTCAAATCTCTATTTAAGTTACTTTCGCATCCTCATTCCCAAACTGTACTCTCTCTCCAACCCTAATTATGCTTATCTTTCTCTTTAGCACTTCTTTCCCTCTGATGTTTGGTAAACTCACTTGTTTACGTGTTTATTATCTGTCCACCTCCTTGAGGGGAATGGTTTGCTATGTTTTAACAAATTGTTAAAACATAGCAAATTGCATCTGGGGAAGCACCTGAATTTACTTGGAACCCAAATTTTGTGGAATAAGTAAATGAATGGGGGCAGGCAGAAAAAGAGATGAAAAGAGGTCTAAGATGTATTGTTCAATGAGCAAAAGGGCAAGCTTGCATACGTCATTGAAATAGTTCTTGAATACTAATCATTATTCAGTATATATCAGCATGCTTATAAATACTATTATAACTATGTAAGATATATGCAATATTAGCTGTGGATTATTTGTGACTTTTGCTATCCTTATGCATATGTCTTCTATGCAGCCATAAAGTATAAGAAAAATAACATATAGAAAAAATTTTGATTCTAGATTTCTATTCTATGTCAAACCTGAGTCACTGTATCATGTTACCCAGCAAGTCTATTGCTGAGATAGCCAAGAGAGCTACAAATGTATCCACAAAATATTGGTACACAATTATTCGTTGTGCTATCCATGATAGCTAGATACTAAGAACAACTGAAATGTCCTTAACAGGGGAATGAATGCTGTAGAACAGGGGAATGAATGCTATAGAACATTCACACAATAGAATGCCAATAAAAGAACAAACCCCAATATATGTAACAACATGGATGGATTTCTGAAACATGTTGAGTTGGAAGAGAATAGACGCCAAAGAATAGCGACACCGCATGATACCATTTATATAAATTTTAAGAGTAAGAAAAGCTAATCAATCATGATGGAAATCAGAATAGTGATTATCTTTTAGGAGAATTAAATGGAAAAGGGCAGGCTAGAAGTTCCCAGAGTGTGATGTTCTGTATATTGATCAGGTGAAAGTTACACTGACATAAGGGTTTGGCAAAAAGCGTTAAGCGGCACAAGTATGATTATGCATGTTATTGCTAGTAAATCATGCCACAGTAAATTACTGTGATCATTAATAAAAATTGCTATTGTAAAAAAATTCGGTCTTCTTGATTTCCTCATTTCAGTATCTTATGAATAAAATAGTAGGAAATTTTAGTTGCTCTTTGACCTGACATTTCTCTTTCTGCATTCCAATAGCAGTCCCTGTACACAAGTTTTCATGAAGAAAAAGAACAACTTGTTTGTAATGACCTGTGAGCAAATTCCTTCACATACATAAAACTTGCAGGAAGCCTCCGGAATTATAAAAGTTTGAGCGGGAGAGTGTTTTTGGTCTAATGTATGCAATCCAATATAACACAATGCCTTATGTCTAGGGAATATATTAGCAAAAATTACTTTTTATTACAAAGCACTAGGCCTCCAAGAAATTCTTTATGACTCACTAAAATGGTAGCAAAATGTGGAATATTTTGTTGTCGCTGCTGCTTTTTCCAGAAACCCCACACCTTATATTGAATGAATCTATAATTGTTGGGCAATTTCTTTTTCCAACTGAACAGCACTTTTGAGACTATGCTTTCCTGAGAGGTCATGAAAAGAAAATTGGAAATATCACATATCTGCTGACAGGACATAGAAGGGTCTTTTCAGTTTGCATTTTCTTTTCCCCTCTGAATGAAGGCGAAAAGACTCTTTGCAGACAAAAATGCTTCCTGTGGGTCTTTCCTCTGAATGAAAACCATTTATCCCATAATTTGAGGCAACGTGTCTTACAAATGAGGCCCCCAACTCACAGGTACTTGTTTTGTTATTTTGCGATCATGTAAAGTCCTTGCTCTTTGTATAAATCAAATGTGTGTCGTGAAATCACCAAGTGTTCTTTTATATTCCCTTAATATACATCCTTTTTTTTCTGGAAGGAAATTGCTTCCTCCCTTTTCCTTCTTCCATCTCAAATGGCAGCATTTACTCTGAAAACTTTCATTGAGTTTTGGCCTACATTTTCGGCATGTGGTCTTTCTCAACCGCAGGCAGAACTGCATCACATTGCCACCATATTTGTGGGTTGAATGCTGGAGTTGCTGTCAAAATAGTGAGCCCCGTTAATGACCTTGCACCTAAAGCTACTTCTTTTTATTCTAGTTGTTTGGGAGCCTGGATTTGCTTGGATCCAGTGGATTAAGTGAAGGCTTTATGAAAGTCAGAATCTGGACACGGAAACAACCCTTCCATTTTAATTACTTCCCAAGATGCCTTTCTTTACTTCAATTCCCTTTAATGCAAACAGTGATCCCACTACGAGCTAACTGGGAAGTCTCTTCCTAGAAGTAGCCATTAGCTCACATAATGAAGGGACCTTGCTCCTTCTCTTTCTCCTTTTCAACTCTTAAGCCAAATCACTTTTAAGACTTCTTTGTGTAGTCCTGGTCTCTTCAATGTTTATCTTTTTGAAATGACTTCATATGAAATTCATCATGGTCTTTATGTCAGTTCCATACAATTCTATAATTATTTTATGAATTTTGTCTTGATCTATATATTTTAGTGAAATGTTGAGGAGGGAAAACAAAAACTTTTGTTTAAAATAAACTAGGAAAGAACCACATAATACCCCAGAAGAAGGTAAGAAAAGAGATAAAATATACCTGATAAACAAATAAACCTCTAAAAAGTGGGGATAAGTAAACTTGAGATTTTTTAAAATATTAGAAATGAGAGAGTATAGACAGTATATATAAAGACATGTGAAAATTGCATAGGAATGGATTTGGATTTGTAGAGTAAGTTGATGTTTTCTAGAAAAATGTAAATTACTAATATTAATTCAAAAAAGATGTAGAAAATATAAATAGCTTATATAAAAGTATTCCTATAAAAAGAAATCATGCTCTAGTTCCTTGCCATTTTTCTATTTAACCAGTACATAGAAGATACTTTCAAAGTTTACTCAAATGTTCTGAGTGGTATAAGGTAGCTTCCCAATTTATTTTAGAAATAAAACATAGAATTTGTTTATCAAAACATTATAAACACAGTACTAAGAAATAGAAACATATTAAGTTTACCTGTAAATACAGATGTTAAAATTGAAAATTAAAGTAAATGAAAATTTTTAAATGAATCCAAAGAGTAATATACTATTACCAAAACTCCAGAATGGCTCAAGGCCAGGGTACCCATGTTGATAATTCACCATGGCAAAAATAGACAAATAAATAAATAAGCAAAGTACAAATGATACAACTCTATACATAAGGAAGTCACTATTGGTACTACAAGTGTACATAAAATAGGAATAGAAGAAACTCATTTAACACAAGAAGAACTACTTCCCAGGAGCGAACATCAAATTAAAGGAGGACATGCTCAAAGTTACTTTTATTAGAGTTAAGCAGGTGGTATATGTGTCAGTTGTTACATTACTTTGGACATTTTGGGCAATATAATAAGAGTAGATAAAGAATATCAGTGTAAAGATCAGAAACTAAAAGTATCTTTATTTGAAGATTGTGTAATTGAAGACTTTAGAAAGGAAATAAAGAAGGAAGGAAGGAAGGAAGCAAAGCTCTAGGAAAACAAAATTAAGTGCTAGGATTACTAAAGTAAGTGAATAAGGTACATATATATACACATATGTATGCATATAGATGTATATAAATGTATGTAAAATAAGTGCTTTTTCCTAATAATATCCAGTTGAGAGATTCTTTAATTATAATTATAATAGACACACATATAAATGCCTAAGAATAAATTTAAAATGAAAACCATAAAATCCATGTAAAAAAAAACCCAAATTTTGGATGGACATAAAATAAGTCCTAAACTAATAGAGAAATATGACTTGTTCCTGATTAGGAAGAACTGACATCATAGAAATGTCAATCATTCTCAAATTAAATAGCATAGGCAATCCTAATTAGAATGCTATTTTAACTTGAATACACATTTTAAAATGAATATATCAGTAAATATTCTTGACTAACATAAAAATTTTAAAAGAAACAAGAAAGATAAGGTACATCAGTGAGACGAGGTATTCTTTCCCCTTTCCCAGATATTAGAACTTTGTATGAAGCCATGCAATTAAAACCACATTGATATCATCCAAAAACAGTTAAATCAATTAAAAAAGCAATATAAACTTCAGAAATCAATGCAACTTCATATTTAATGATACAAATAATATTTCAGTTCCTTAGCAAGAGACTATTTTCTTAACATATAGCACAGTGTAATTGATTATTCATTTGGAAGGAAACAAAATAAAAGAGGTTTAAAATGTTTCAAATGGGTTAATGTTTAAATAGTTGAAGGGAAGTTTAGAAAATATTTATAAATCTTCTACTGGGAAAAAACATCCTAATCGAAGAAATTCAGAACCCATCCAAATTTAATTGTAATAAATTTGTATCTTTAAATAAGCTAAAACTACTCATTATAGTGGGAAAATGTTTGAAAGATATATGGAAGAAACAGGGTTGGTTTTCTTAATCTGCAAACAGTATCTTGAGACCAATAAAAAGGACACACAGCGTCTCATAGAAACATGGATGAGAATTTTAAAAGGCAGTTCTCAGAAGAGAAGAAGGAAACAGGCAATAAATATAAAAGGAGCTAGTCAAGCCCTCTTAGAGTCACAATGGGAGACCACTTATGGCGGGGGCTTTGGCATCTTTAATGTTATAAACCTGAATTGGGAGCTGGGCGTGGTGGCACATGCTTGTAATCCCAGTACTTGGGAGGCTGAGACTGGAGGATCCAGGTTCGCCGCCAGCCTCAGCTACTTACTGAGGCCCTCCGCAACTTAGTGAGACCCTGTTTCAAAATAAAGAATAAAAAATAGGGCTGGGGGTGTAGCTCAGAGGTAGAATGCCCCTGGGTTCAATCCCTTGTACCACAAAAATAAATAAATAAATAAATATAAATAAATAAACCTGGATTGGGGAGAACATGAAGGAAGGAGCCATCTTCCACCGTGGGCTACAGCAAACTGATGACATCGGCAGCAGAGAAGCTTCCTGTGAACCTGCAAAAAGGTTTCTTTTTAATTTAATCCTTTTAAACCAGGTGAGTTTCCTATTCTGGGGGATGCCATGTAAGACATCACCAGTTGTCCAAACATCTGCATGTTGAGGCCTAGGAAAAGCAATCAACTAAACTGGGTGTGGTGACCCACACTTGTAATCCCAATACTTGGGAGATTGAGACAGGAGGATCACGGGTTGGAGGCCAGCCTCAACAAGTTAGTGAGACCCTCAGCAGCCTAGCTAGAACTCTGTTTCAAAGCAAAAAATAAAAAGGGCTGGATAAGTATATTAAAAAGGGGGGGACTCAGGGTGCAGCTCAGAGTTAGAATGTCCCTGGGTTCAATCCCCAGTACCACCACCAAAAAAAAAAAAACCCAACCAATCAAATAAATATGAGTTTCAAATGAGCCTGGGCTCAAACACAACCAAGGCTTTGCCAGAATCATCTTGATCTTCATCAAGTCACTGATGTGGGACTCAGACTGAAGTGGAGACAAGACATGAGCAGAGGGCTGGGGTCCCAGCTTTCCTGAAGACTTCAGATACGAAGGCATAGATGCCTTCCAGAAGGAGAACCGATGCTTGTCATCAGAAAGAGCTGAATGAGAGACTTGCTTCTGCCCTTTAAAAAGGAAATGATGATATTTCACAGCAATGCTTGAAGTTCAAGCGATGCCAGTGTGTTGAAACAAGATATACCTGTCCTATACATTCAGATATCAAGTCTCATGAATATTTCTAATACGTAATACATTAAGACATAGTTCCAAGGGCTTTATGTAGACTAAGTTCCTTAATTTCTCACAGAAAGGTCCTATGAGGTAGTTACTTTTGTTACCTCTATACTGCAAATGAGGAGGAAACTGAGGCACGGGGATTTTAAATAACTTCTGCAAGGTCATGTAGCTATCAAGGGTCATAGCTGAGATTTGATCCCGTAAATGGTTTGGTATCAATTCACTTATCAGGCTTATAACAGTAACTTCATGCTTAGCTTAACAAACAATTTCTAACGAGTAGCAACTAACAATCTGGCTTTCTAACTGATGTAACTATATTCATTGCATTGGGCAGAAACAATAATTTGTAAAAATTTTGTATTCTTTTTTACTCCGGGAGATACTTTATCATCTTCTCTCTGTCTACTAACTGATACTTTATTCTTTCCATAATCTACCCACAACCTACTCAGAGTAGGTTTTCCTCTTTTAGGTAAATAATATATTGCAATCTATCTTTCTCAACATATGTAAATTGCAAATCGCACAATCAAGGTTGAAGGCATCAAACTTTGGCCCCCTTGGAGAGCCTCTGCCTGCACATGGTGACTTCCCCCACCATTCTTCTCTGAGAAGATACACCATAGTGTTGCTTCCCTTTGACAGAATAGGAAAATGATGCACCTGAGATTCCACGAAGCAGGCAAAGCGTCCGCAGGAGGTCTTTTGTCTTGTAAGTCAGCCTCATATTGCATAGAAGCTTGTGGTTTAGTTGACTGAAATTCGATCTGCACAGAGTTCTCCAGCCCATTTCAGAGCATGCAGCCAAACCGTGGAGACACCTTCAATACCTCAGCAAGCAAAGAGCCAGCTTCTGATCACGGAGACTTTTGCTTTTCCATCTCCCTTCCCTGTTTGGCAATTGTTCTGCTCATTTGTCCTTTCCTCCTGAGGATGAGTAAGATCAGAAGGGAGATCAAGCGCAAATCAGTCAATTACATCCACCATCAGTATCTGAAATGGGAGGATAAAGGGCCGGGGCACCAGGATTCCAAGACAAGTTGAGGGATTAGCTGCGAATTTCAATTACCATCCCACTGTAGTTCTGCTCTCATTAGCATGAGTAATTAGGAATCCAGAGCCTGAGAAACTGGAGGACTTACAGCTTGCTGGAGATGGATGGCACCTAAGGGTAGTTTTACCCCAAGTTCTCTATTTATAGATGAGGAAACTCTGGAGCCAACTTAAGCAGCTTGCTAATGGCAGACCTGGCAGTTCCAAGATATTCAGTCCCTCTGTCTTATGGTTACATAAAAAACAAAACAAACAAAAAAACTTAATTCCATGTCAATAACAGTACAAGTTCATTTAATTTATAGTATTTTAACATACAGAATGTTTCAATAGGAGTAGAAGATGAGGAGAAAACCCGCTGGAATCAGAAGGCTGAGGTCTAATTACGGCTTAATGCTGTAGTGCTGTGTGGTCTCAGGCAAACACTGTAACTTCTCTGAGCTTTAGTTTTTATAGCTAGAAAAAAGGGAAAATTACCCCTGCCTTGACTATCTCACAGGGTTCTAGAGAGGGTCAGAGGGTATAAAAATGATAATATCTTAATGGTAGTAGCTGGGAAGTTTTCTATATTCCATGGGGAGTGCTAAATATTCAACATGCTCATTTCTTAATACTAATGACAGCTTTATGACTTAGATAATCTTAAAGATTTGGAGACGAAAGCCCAGAAAGGTTAAGTAATGTATTCAGGATCACCTGTCTAATCACACTAATCATATGAGAAAATTTTGTTTATAAAGTATATTATGATGTGAGAGAGAGAGAGAGAGAGAGAGAGAATATGAATCTCCATTATGGCTAAGACAAGCAGCATTCACTACTGTGAACCCCGCACTCATCTTGGATTCTGGTTGACTTCATAGGGAGGTGGCATTCTGAGAAGCTGTTGGGGATATGCCTGCTGAAAATAAATGAGTCAGGAAAGAGCATGGAGATCTGAAGCTCAGCTGATGTTTTAGACTTTAGCCTGAGGAAATTGGTAATTGGAGAAGAATTTTGGGGAAGTGAGATCATATCTAAGGAACAGTTTAAAGCAAGATCAACCAGGCTTTTGAGCATTAAGTGCATGGGGATACAGAGAGATGTATGCAAATAAGAGTGTATGTAAATGGAAAGCCTCGAACAGCCACAGGGTGCTTTGCATGATTCCTCATTGGCCTTCAGACACAGTTCTAGGTGAGTCTTTGGAGAACGGAGGAGAGGAAGCTGGAATAGGTTTCTTCTCTTTGTCCAAACAAATATTCGGCAATAGGAGATGACTCACATATCATAGAATGTAAGAACCGGGAAAGACTTTAGAAGATGAAACAATAGGGCGGGAGTGTGGCTCAATGGTAAAGCACTTCCCTAATATGCGTGAGGACCCGCGTTGTTTGATCTCCAGCATTGCAAAAAAGAAAAAAAAGAAAGAACTTCCCCCCAAAACAGCAAACAAGCAAAAACACACAAAAAAGTAGAAAAGAAAATGAAGCTTTATCATCAACTGTAGTTCTGAGCTAGGGTTTATAAATGGCCTCTCCTCAATTTACCTATTCTTTTTTTTTTTTCTTTTTTTTTTTTGCGGTACCGGGGATTGAACCCAGGGGCGTTCTACCTCCAAGCTACACCCTCGGCCCTATTTTTTTATACTTTATTTTGAAACCGGGTCTCACGAAGTTGTGGAGGGCTTCACTAAGTAGAGAGAGAGAGAGAGAGAGAGAGAGAGAGAGAAAGAGACAGAGAGAGAGAGAGAGAGCTGATGCTGGCC
>PVJS01021056.1:0-31918 GCA_004027185.1 Glis glis
GGTGGCGCACACTTGTAATCCCAGTACTTGGGAGGCAGAGACCAGAGGATCCGGGTTCGTGGCCAGCCTCAGCGCTCTCTCTCTCTCTCTCTCTCTCTCTCTCTCTCTCCCTGTCTCTCTCTTTCTCTAGACTTAGTGAGGCCCTCCGCAAGTTCATGAGACCCGGTTTCAAAATAAAGTATAAAAAATAAGGCCGGGGGTGTAGCTCGGAGGTAGAACACCCCTGGGTTCAATCCCTGGTACCGCAAAAAAAAAAAAGAATTAAAAAAAAAAGAGAAACTACTCTGTTCTCAAACACTCTCAGAATGTGGTCCAGTATTATTGGTTATCTGGAAATTTGTTCCAAATGTAAAGATCTGGGGCCCCAACCCAGACCTACGGAATGGGAAACTCTGGGGGTGGGACCCAGTCATCTTTGTTTAACAAGCCCTGCAGGTCACTGTGGCACACAAAAGGTTAAGAAGCACTGCTCCAGTCTGAGCCACTATAATTTCTTACTTACATACTACAGCTCCTAAATGGTCCACTTGTGTCCACCCTTGTTCCTTTAAATGCCATTCTCCACTTTGTAGACAATTATAAACCATCATGTACCAACTCTGCCTAAAACCTTCCAACAGCTTCCCACTGCAACTAGAGAAACCCCTGATCCCCTTACCATAGAGGACAAGACCCTCCTGAGCCAGCCCCTGACCACCTCTCTGCTCTTACCTTGTATCAGTCTCCCCTGGTTTACAATGTACTTCCAGCTACACTGGACTTTATCTTCCTGGAACAGTCTCGGAGCCCTTCTGTGCCCCCCACTAGAAGCCTATCTCTCATTCTCCCCCTCCCCCTTGTCTGCATGGCTCCTTGTAATTCATGTCTCATCTCCATAGTCACATACCCTGGTCACTCTGTTTGACCTACTTTGTCTTCATGCAGTTATCACTGCCTGAAATGATTTTGTTCCTTTTCAAGCTCCACGAGTACGAGAAGCATGCCTGTGTTAATAAATATTTGCTAGGTGAATGTAATTTCAATCCGTCTAGCAGCTGGAGTTTCTCGTCCACCATTTTCATTTAATGGTTTACGGTGAAGCCAAAGCCACTCAGCATCCCCTATGTCCCCTGTGCAGTGATCCCTGGGCTGCACGTGGTCCACAGCCTCACAAGAGGAGCCTGATTGAACATCTCTGATCTAGCTATAGCTACACAGGCTAAGAAAGTAACGTAACATCTTACTGGCTAAAAGGCAATGGTTTCCTTACTGACAGTTAAGAAAAATGTCCATGATAATAGGACTTTTAGAAAAATGTAAATAATTCAATAAATAAGGTAATCTAAATTGATTTTTAATAGAATTCAGTAAGGGTATTTTTATTCTCATTAGAAAAATATACCCTAAAACATTTTTACTTTAATTTCCTTAAGGTTCCTTGAGTAAAACATTGTTCAGTGTGGCAATTCTAACAGACCTCCTACCAGTAGCAAAGAAACGTATAAAGAACATGAACTTGTTATAAGACTGACCTGGTTCCCAGTCTATGTACCAGCATTTGTCATTATGTGATTCTGGTCAAGTTACCTAAGACTTCATTATCCTAGTTTCCTTGTCCCCTGTAATTAACACACACACACACACACACACACACACACACACACACACACCCCTATGTCAGCAGAGTAACTCTGAGAATGAAATGGCATGATGTTTGTGAAAGTGACTAATGATTTACAAGCGACAATTTTTTGAGTGCTAATTCACAACAAGTATTCTGCTAAACCCTTTAACAGTGCTCTCTCTTTAATTTTTATTTGCTAGGGATGGTGTTATTCCCATTTTATAGTCATTGAGACTCAGGGATTAAGAGAGTGAGAAAACTCTAAGCATCAGAACTGGATTTTCAAACTTAGTTCATATGACTCAAAAGCTCTTGCCCTTCACCACCACCTGGTGTTCCTAAAATGTCAGACATAGGCTGCCTGCCTGAGGAACATGAGCTCTTCCAACATGGCCCTGAGGCTTTTTGACTTCTGCACCACCACTAGGTACTGAGTGCTGTCTGCTACACTCTGTTCCACCAAACATTCCTTCAGTTTTACCTCTTGATGGAAAAATATCCCAGAGTCTGAAAGAAGATAATGAAAATTGCTACAACTTAAAGGAGAACTCACACAACCACCTGCATGGTATCTCACTATTTTTACTCCTTTTAGGAAATGTCCTGTATATATTGAGTTAATTGTCTATGCCATGTGATGCATTGTAGCAGGAAGAACATGGCCTTTCTCTGGGGTCAAATAGTCCAGGACCCCAGAATTCATCTCTGCCAGTGACTGTGTGATCCCTGAGCTGTGTGGTAGTGTGCCCATTTTATGACCTTTCTGAGTGAGCAGGCTTCTCCTTAATACTGTGTGACGCCCACTGCCCAACATATAATGAACAATAAATAAAGGTTGGCTCCCTTCTTCTCTCACTTCGCTCCATTCTTTTAGTATTGTCTGCTCTTATTCTTCTGGAAGCATGGAAATATCTCTATTTCACATCTAAATAAAGTTTTCTAGACAGCACTTTGAAATAACAAAATCTAGACATTGACATGTGTGCTACACAGCCAGGTGGTCATTCAGGAAAGTGACAGGTTTGTGTCAGTGTTGCTGGAAGTCTGAGAACATGGTTTTTGGAATTGCTCCTAGAGCCAGTTTATGAGTCAAGTGAGAGAAGCAGCTTCATTGCTCTATGGTATTTTGATAAAAATAAAGGAAATGGATATGACAACATTTTTGGCATCCTCTTTATTCATTGCCTTGGGTTCATATGATCTTATTATTTCTAAAGATCAAAATTTCCACATGAGGATGAAAATATGAAGTCAGGAAATATGTTAAAAATTTAAAGGTTATTCCAAAATATGATCTCTGCCACTGATTTGGCACAAGGGAAACAAAACATATATTGTTGTTCTAATGGTGACTGTTTTGAAAGGACCTTTATTTGAGATCATGTGTTCTATGTAGATTGTTTATTTTAAACACTTATCTTAATATAAAACTTAGCTACAAAAAATATTACAATCAGTTTAACAGGATTTACTGGGTACTCCTGATAAGCCAATACTATTCCAGAAGAAATCCTTTAGACTATTGTCTGAAATCTTTTTAGATTGTATACTCCATTAGTAATAGAATTTTGAGTATTTGCACCCCAAATTATACATAGTAATTTACTCACATAGTATATACATATATTTTAATTATAATCATATGCAGTGTTATAGTTTGTATAAGTGTTCCCCAAAGGCCCTTGTGTTAGAGGCGTGGTTGTCAGCCTGTGGCACTGTTGAGAAGTGGTAGAACCTTTAGGAGGTGGGGCCTACTGGAAGGAAGTTAGGTCACTGGCAGCATGCCCTCACAGGGGATACTGGGACCTCTTCCCTTTTCTTCCTCTCTCTTTGCTTCCCAGTTGCCATAAGGTAAGAAAATTGTTTCACCACACACTCCCTGCCATGACACAGGCCCAAAGGCAATGGGGCCAAGCGACCATAGAAAACAACCTCTGAAACTACGAACCAAAATAAACCTTTTCTCTTCTTATTAGTTAGTTATGTCAGATATTTTGTCACAATGATAGAAAGCTAATCAACACATGCAGGCATATTGTAGACTGAATCTTTGTGTTCTCCCTAAATTTATATGTTGTAATCCTGACTTCCACTGTGATGGTGTTGGAAGGTGGGGCCTCTGGGAAGTAATTAGTTCAAGGGGATAGAGCCCTCATGAATAGGATGAGGTGCTCATTATGGTTTAGATTTTAAAATGTCCCTCAAATCTCATCTGTTAGATAAGGTGGCTATTTTTGGAGGCTAGATTTGGTGGCTGGGGAAGGGTCCCTGAAGGCATGGCTGGGGATGGTATTTTCCCAGGCTGGCTGCTGCAGCTTCTCCTTCTTCTCTCTTGCCTGCTGCTATGAAATGACAAGCATTCGCCCTCTTGTTCTGCTCCCCACCATGATGCCCTGACGTCCACTGCGCTGGGCCATGATTGAGGCCTCCAGAACTGTGAGCAAATAGGATTCTTCTTCCTCTAAGTTTTGTGTGTCAGGTGGTTGGGGGTCACAGCGATGAGAATGCTGACTAAAATAGTGTCCTTATAAAATGACAGAGGAGGAGCCGGGCATGTGGTGCACACCTGTAATCCCAGTACTTGGGAGGTTGAAACAGGAGGATGGCAGGTTCAAGGCCAGCCTTAGCAATTTAGTGAGACTCTGTTTCAGAAACAAAAAATAAAAAAGGGCTGGTGGTGCAATGTGGAGGGGTTCAATTCCCAATACCCCCCAAAAAAAAGACAAAAGAGCTTTCTTTCTTTCTCTCTGCTTTCCACCATATGAAGTCACAGCAAAAAGTTGGCCATAGATAAACCAGGAAGCAAACCTCACCAGAACCAGATCTGTTGACACCTTGACCTGGGCCATTCTGGCCTCCAGAACTGTGAGAAATCATTGCTGCTTAAGCCACCCAGTCTATGGTGATTTGTGACAGTCTAAGACTCTAACAAAATAAAAATGTGTTTATAAAGTATGCTCATTATGAGACAGTTAATAAAATGAATAAATATGAGGTAGAAATAGGTGTCGGCCTATGGGTTCTAATATTTTCTTTCCTTATCCCAGTAGACAGTATTTATTTCTGGTGTATATACACACATCCCACTTTAGAGATGACTGTTTTTAGATGACAATTGTGATGAAGGGGCTAAGAGTCCTTTTTATAAGTGGCTATAAACAAAATTGTTACTTTTTGTGTTTTTTTCGCAACCTCTATTACCTATAGCATAAAACAAATGATCATACAGATTCATCCAAAGTGCAATTTAGGAAAACGCGCTTGAATGCAATTCATCATTAATTGTCTAGAAGACAAAGCTTAATATAATTGCTAAAAACTGCATGTCAAGCTGACATGAGACATAATCAATAATGTGAGGCTAAAAAGACATATAGCAAGATACTTCCTTAGGTGTATAGATATGTAAAGGAAACAAAGTCAGATTCAACTTCGAATACTGTAATCAAAGGGAGGCCAACATGTTCTCAATTGACTCTGGTTAGATTATGAATCCTACACCGTCAATGCCTTCAACAGTAATGGCTAAAAACTTGTGTCTCCAGCTGAGAAGCCCGTTGTTACTGGATCAATCTTGGGGGCAGCACTCACCCAGGTGTATAACAACACTGTTAAAAGAAGCTGACTGAACACAATAGAAAGAGGGACAGTCAGAGAAGCAGCGAGGTCCTCAGGTGCTGACTGTGTATACCTAGGGGGTGTGATCCCCAGTTACCATTCAGGTGCTTACTCAAGTTACAGTAAAACACTTTCATTCATGAATTCAAAAGATCTGTCAGACAAAAGATGGCTCCTTATTTCAAAATGGCATTCTAGAGCAGCAGTTCATACAACAAATTGGTTCAAGCACTTTCTTAAAGTTCTCTTATTAGGGAATAATATATGATTTAAAAATGTTTTAAAGTCTATTTCAAATTATATTTTTTTTCTAAAATAGTTACATGAAAGTAAAAAACTTGGTCTTGATGTAAAAAACTCAATGTTGAAATGAAGAATGAAAAGGGAACCCAATTTCTAATTAGCACTTTAAACAACAAGCCATTGGAGGTAATTATGAGAAGATGTGATGGATTGCGATTAAAATCTTAAAAAGATCTTTAAATGGCCCTTTATTTTTGAGTAAAATAAATTCTAATAAGATTTCTTATAACCAATGATTTTTTTATAAAATAAATTCTGAGATTTCTTGGAATAATGTCTTGATGCCTTACCTTGCCATACTTCTGTGCATAAGACCCAGTGAGCAGTGAATGAAAAACAATGATGGTTTCATCCAAATCCCAGACAAATACACGCTGAAGACAAAAAAATCAGTGTCAAAAATTAAAAAGTTTAAAGGGATCAGAAATATCTTTACAAGTAGAAAACATCTCCCTTCATTGTCAAGTATAGTCTTGCTATTGTTTTACAGAGAATTATCCTATTCCATTATTTATTTGTTAAGTTGAAAAATATAACTCCTGTAAAACCTGAGGAACATGAGTGACACAGATAATAATATGCTTAAGAATGAGATGCCCACATTCGCATGGATCGGCCCAATGTTGACATTAAAATTTTCACAGATATAACACATGAAAATCTTCACAACTATAGCAATTTTAACACATATATCAAATGACTGGCATTTTTTCCTACCTTCAGGAGATGACCTTTCTTTTTCATACCGATTTCTTTTTAGCTTTTTAAATACATCGACCCATACATCAATCTTTCATTACTTTAGTACTACCAAATACAGTATTCTCCAAAAATCATCCTACAAATAATGGCTTTATTTTAAAAACTTCTGTTTGTGACAATTTGACTCAAAAGAGGCAATGATCTGGAGCCTAAAATTTGTAAAGTAGTATCACTTTTGAGTTATTATTGTTTATAATTTGGGGATTATAATGGATGAAATCCCACAATTCAGCGTTGTAAAATGCCTACAACCAAGAAGTTTCACTCGGTTCATGATATATCATTTTTACTTTAATATTGAAATTTAATGGAAGAGTCAGATATAGAATATATCGTCCAATAAAATAAAGAATCATATTCCACTCTTCAAGAATCGGTAGGCTTACCTCCAGGTCACTGTCGGGGGGCGGGGAGGGATTATTTTTCCGGCCTCTTCCTCGAGACTTTGACCCAGAACTCCTGCATGTTCTGTCATCAAGGTCTTTGATGGGTGTGGAGGGGCTCTGCACGGTGTCAAACTCTCCTACAAATAACAGAACTCTGTCAAGAGGAGCACAACTGTCTCCACTTCCTGATACGTGATTTATCACAACCTGGCTTCGGTTCACTAAAATGCTAATGAAAATACTCTTGCTAAGAGTCCTCAATAGACGCCAATTGATGAGCGCAGTAGACAGGCTCCGGACTCATCTTCCGGAATCTGTGGTGTGTTTGACCTTCTTCAGCCACCTCCTCAGAACCATTACTTAAGATGCGCTCTCCTACTTCCCGAATCTCTGTCACCAGTCCTTCTCTGACTAGGAGATATGACACCTGTCCTGCCAGTCCATATAAGCTGGTACTGAAGAGTTCTATCTGTGTGTGTGTGTGTGTGTGTGTGTGTGTGTGTGTGTGTGTGTGTGTTAGTTACTTGGTACTAGGGATTGAACCCAGGGGCATTCTAACTCCAAACCATATCCCCAGACCTTTTTTTTTTTTTTAATTTTGAAACAGCATCTCACTAAGTTGCTGAGGCTATCCTCGAACATGTAATCCTCCTGTCTCTGCCTTTCAAGTATTGGGGTTACAGACATGCGCCACCACTCCCAGGTAAGAGTTCCATCTTTTGGTCACCATCCTTCTCATGCCATACAGTCTGTGTGACTTAACTCCTGTGTGCACAGCCCTGTATGGGATGATCCATGCCCGAGCCTATCTCCATCCAGGCTACATCCTAAGTTTCCGACTTGTCTAATTGACTTATTTGCTCTGTATGTCCCAAGATATCTAAAATACTGACACATCTAAAGCTAGTGACAGTGTGTCTTAGGAGGTATAGAGTACTGAGCAGTGGCCAACCTGTGTTAGGGGTTGTTAAAATAATCGGAGGCAACCATGGGCCACAGTGAAAGAGCCACACTGACTGTACGACTCAAGCATCTTCCTCAATCTTTCTGAATCTCTGTCATTATGTATGAAAGCATGGATAACAGTAGCTACCTCTTTGGATTACTGAGGGAAAATCAAATTTACATGTAATGATTTAAATCATATGTATAAAATAAAAAATTCTAAGAGAGTCAGAAGGCAAACTATTATGTTATATTTTTAAACATAAAGATGTTATGGCTACCATGGTTTAACATTAAAGTAAAATAATTTGTAGGGAAGCCAAGCAGAAATTAATCTAAGTAAATATATATGACAAACTAGACTTTTTTATTTTTTATTTTATATTTTAGTTTTGGGTACCCAACCCAGGGCTTGGCACATTCTAGGTAAGTGCTCCACCACTGAGCTATATATATGCCCAGGCCCGAAGGTGTCATTTTTTCAGAGTAATAGTACTTTTTACATAACTAATCTTCCTTCCTTCCTTCCTTCCTTCCTTCCTTCCTTCCTTCCTTCCTTCCTTCGTACTGGGTATTAAACCCAGGGGCATTCTACCTCTGAACTACACCCCCACTCTTTTTAATTTTGAAACAGGGTCTCACTAACTTGCTGAGGGTCTTGCTAAGTTGTGGAGGTTGGCTTCAAACCTGCAATCCTTCTGTCTCAGTCTCCCAATTACTGGGATTACAAATGTGGGCCACCATGTCCTGCCTTATCATTTCTTTGGATTTTAGCATTTTCTTTGGGAAATATTGTCAATGTCAAGATAGGATAAAAATATGTTGCACTCCAAGTATTAATTGCTCTTAAAATATTGCTAGCATGGTTCTTTGAATATGTATATCTATTATCATCTGGGTGAAAATAGACAATATAACAATACTGTTTTTATTTATAGGATTGAATATAGTCTCTCTTGTAGTAAATCATCTTTCAGCTTACTTGTATAGGGATTAAATTAGGCTTTAGACATCTAACCACATATCAATTTTCAAGTAAAAATCACACAAAAGTTTTTCTATTTTTAATTAATTTTTGAAATGGAATTTTCCTAAGGTTACTATATTTTGCAAATCGAATGTTCTCCTTTAGATAAAATGGTGATTCAAATAGACCCTCACTCCTTAAACAAGCTGTTTAAAACCTATCTTAAAGTCATTACAGATCGATTCCCAGATGTTACAGCTGTGTTCTTGTAATACTGCAAGAACTGAAAGAATAAAAACTTGCAAAATCTCAATCACTGTGATCAGCTGTGGAAGGGTGACTGTAGACTGGATACGTAGAGAAGGAATTTGGCAGAAACAATACAGCGATTTGAGTCTGGGATTCAGCAACTGTCATGGCGCAAAGGGGAAAGACGTGGTCATAGGAAATGTCTGGGTTTCCCTACACAGAAAAATTTGACCCCATCGATAGTTTCCAAGTTAGTCTATTCGAAAGCACACCACTAACTTGGGCAAAATATGGACAGTGTTCTGATGGGAGTAAAGCATAGCCTTTTAAGAAAACTGAAGAATCGTTCTGTATTTACTAAACCCTTAGAATATGTCATGCATTGTTCTTTCTTAGAAAAAATATTGAAATATGTGTTTGGTCTCATTCACTGCTCATTATGTCTGCGAGATTGTCCATATTATAGCCTGGAACAACAGTTCTTTCTTACTGTGGCTAGAACTTCATCAAGTAGCTATATTACACTTTATCTTTTCTGATGATGGACATTTTGGCTAGTTACGAGTTAGACTATTATGAGTAAAGCTGCTGTATACATTCTTGTACATGTCTTTGGAAACATAAGCACTCATTTCTCTTGGATATCTATCGATACCTAGCCGTGGGATGGCTGGGTCAGAGGGAATACTTATGTTTGTCTTTAGTAGATACTGACCTTTTTCCAAAGTAGGGGTATTAATTTACTCTTCTACCAGGAACGAGAGTTCTAGTTCCTCCACATCTTTTACAAGACTTGGTATTGCTAGTTTTCTTTATTTTAGCCATTTAAATGCAGAGTAGTATCTCACTGTCATTTTAATTAGCATTTTCTTGATGTGTAATGATGGAGAACATTTTTTGATTCTTTGCCTATTTGATATGTTTTTCTAGTAACTGCTAAAGCTTTTGCCTGTTTAAAAACAGATTGTGCTGGGTGTGGTGGCACATGCTTGTAATCCCAGTACTTTGGGAGGCGGAGACCGGAGGATCCAGGTTCGCGGCCAGCCTCAGCACTCGCTCTCTCTCTCTCTCTCTCTCTCTCTATCCCTGTCTCTTTCTCTCTACTTAGTGAGGCCCTCCACAACTTCGTGAGACCCGGTTTCAAAATAAATTTTAAAAAAATAGGGCCGGGGGCGTAGCGCAGAGGTAGAACGCCCCTGGGTTCAATCCCCGGTACTGCAAAAAAAAAAAAAAAACCAGATTGTGCTTTTCTTACTGATTTGTCGGAAGCTCTTTATTGTAAACACTGTATGTGTGTTTATGTATATGGATATGATTTAAATCTCACTCCATCCCAGTGAATTAGGTCCTTCATTAGTATCTTTTAGTAATGAACAAACTGGAGACATGTGGGACTTAGTTAACTTGCCAAGATTAATTAGCTGTATCTGACAATGTTGGTGTGATTCCAGAACCCCTGCTGTAATCACCAGGCTATACTTCCTGCCCCAAACAGCAGCAGATTCTTCAGGTTACAAAATGGTCAAACATACACCTGCCTCTCCTGGGCAAGAGTCCCACAACACTGACCAGAATGGGAGAAAATATTAGCAAACCATACATCTGATAAGGGGTTAGTATCCAAAACATATAAGAGACTCAAACAATTCAATAGCAAGAAAACAAATAACTTGATTAAAACATGGGCAAAGGGTCTGAGTATTTCTCCAGACATATAGATGGCCACAAGGTAGATGAAAAATGCTTAGCAATCATTAAAGACATGCAAATTAAAACTGTGAGATAGGACCTCGCATCTGTTAGAATGGCTACTTATAAAAAAGACAAAAGATAACAAGTGTTGGAGAGGATGTGGAAAAGGGATCCTCTGCATGGTGTTGGTGGGAATATAAATTAACTCATTATGGAAAACAGTATGGAAGCTTCTCAAAAAATTAAAAATAGCATTACAAATGATCTGGCAATCCCACTACTGGGTACAAATCCAAAGGAAATGAAGTAAGTATGTCACAGAGACATCCACACTCTTATACTCATTGCAGCACTATTCACAGAAGTTAAGATATGAACGCAACATAAGTATCCATCAAGAGATGGGTGGATGAAGATAATGTGCTGCATGTATACGATGGAACGCAATTAAACCTTCAAAAAGAAAGAAATCCTGTCATTTGAAACAACATGGATGGAACTGGCCAGCATTATATTAAGTGAAACAAGTCAAGCACAGAAAGACAAATATAGCATGATCTCATTGATATATAGTGTGTGAAAACTGGATCTCATGGAAACAGAGAATAAAATGTTGATTACCAGGGGCTGTGGGCTGGGGAGTGGGATCACGGAGATGTTGGTAAAAGAATCAAAATTTCAGTTAGCTAGGAAGGATAAGTTCAAGAGATCTGTTGTACAACATGGTGACTAGGTTAACAACAATATATTTTATTTCTGAAAATTGCTAAGAGAATAAATATTGCGTTCTTATCACATTAATGATATACATGGGTCATGAATTTGTTAGATCGATTTAGTCATTTCACTATGTATACACATTTCAAAGCAACATGTTACATATGACAGTCACATGTAAAATGTTGTCAAGCCGGGCGTGGTGGCGCACGCTTGTAATCCCAGTACTTTGGGAGGCGGAGACCAGAGGATCCGGGTTCGCGGCCAGCCTCAGCTCGCTCTCTCCCTGTCTCCCTCTCTCTCTCTCTACCTAGTGAGGCCCTCTGCAACTTCGTGAGACCTGGTTTCAAAATAAAGTATAAAAAAATAGGGTCGGGGGTGTAGCGTGGAGGTAGAACACCCCTGGGTTCAATCACCGGTACCGCAAAAAAAAAAAAATGTTGTCAATTTAAAACCATTAAATTGTTTAAAAAATAGTCATAGTAGACTTTATACTACTCCTGTGTGTGAGAAAAAGATATCCGAGAAATTTGTTGTAAGAAAGTCATATAAGTAAAAGAGCACTTCCTATGGAGGGCTTGTGATGTATCTGGGTTCCTATAGCAACCACCAAAGTGACATCGTACTCAACTCTGCACCTTTTGAAGGTGCTATTCTTTCTCCCGAGAAAGAGTAAAACTAGGAACTTGAGCTTAACTGGCCACTAAACATTTGTCAATACTATTGTTTGTTTGTTTGCTTGCTTGTTTGTTTGTAAGAGAAAGCTGTTAATTCCAGTGCCTCTGCCCAATTTCCCTCAGGTAATGTCTAGAGGGCAGAGCAAAGCTGCAGGTAGGGAAAACATAATTTTGGGAAGATGTTCAACATGGTCTGTCCTCTCCATCCACATTCTCTTGTGAGCTTCGATGAGATGTTTTAGCACTTGGCTTCATGAAGTTATGAAAAGGCTGCGTGGTCTCCCAAAGAAGGTAGCTTCTCTTCAGGGAGGAAAGTGATTTTACTCTCCCCTTAACTTTTCTGGGACATTTGTTAAGTTCAGTTAGCTAATGTACTTGTAATGTTTATGAAGGTCTCAGGGTAAAGGATAACATTGCAGCAAATTACTAACCACACACTTTAAAGAGGCTTAAAATATTTAAAAGGAGGAAGTGTAAAAATATCTCATCTTCATGTACTAATCCATTCTCAAGCTTTCTGAATGCAAATCAAAAATACAATTGGCCCTAGATAAACTTTATGTTAAAGGCACAAAGAAAAGTCCTGAGAAAGACAATGAACTCAAGTCTGTTCTTAATCAGCACGGTAGTGTTTCTTTAAATCCATTGTCAAACTACCTAATAAGGCAAAATAAATAACTGAATGCTATTTGCAATTTCCAAATAACATCAGTCATTACCAACTGCCCTAGGCTTTTCTACATGATTGAATAATTATCCTTTAATCAGTACAATAATGACTAACTGCCCCTTGTAAGTTTTGGATATTTAGATCCAACTTTGTTTCATTAGGTTTATCTCTAAATCAGAAGAACCAGCTGTCTCTTATTGAACATAAGGTATGTTTCTATTTTAAAAATGGAAGTCGGCAGTGAATGTTCTGTGAAAACTTGTGGACTTAATTGTTAGGTCTCTGCTGTGAGTCCAAAATGCAGAATCGGTTAATGGGAAATTCTTTTCCTGCCCTTGAACTAAATCCATCAGATTTCATCATTAATAAAGAGAAATCCCATAGTTAGAAATTTGTTTGCTTCTTGGATGCATGCCAGACCTGAAAAGGCAAAATCAAACTTAAAACTACCTTCAAGGAAAGGTCTGAGGTCACAGAATTCCTTTAAAAATCCAGACATGTGTGTTGCTAAGATTTTGATTGAGAGTGTAATAGAGTTAGAAGTGGAAATACATCCTTCTTTAAATTCAACCAAAAGTCTGATGAAATCTGAAAATTAGGTCCAACTGTATTTGATGGCATTAGCAACCAACAGGAGCCTGAAGAAAGGGCAGTGTTCTGATAGTCGACATGAGAATGCCACCAGTGAATGCCACATCCAGACATTCAAAGTCCCTACCCAGTATCTATCTTCCTGCATTTAGTTTTTGCTGTTGTTGTTTTTGTTTTGTTTGGTGCTATGGATTGAATCCAGGGTCATTCTACCTCTGAGCTACATCCCCAGCTACATTTTACTTTTTATTTTGAAACAAGGTCTCTCCTTAATTTGCTGAGAGCCTCACTAAATTGCTGAGGCTGGTTTCGAACCTGTGATCCTCCTGTCTCAGCCTCCCAAGTACTGGGATTATAGGAGTACATCACCATACCTGGCTTGCATTTAGTATTTTAACATGAACAAAATAGCTATTCTGGATATTAAGTACCCTTTAGCTAATGGAGAGTCACCATCTGTGTCTTTCTTACAGAGAAACTCTTTTATGATCATATGGAAATTTCAGCAAAATCCACCCTGGACCTGAAGCTCTGTGCAGCACATCCCATGTCTGAGCACAAAAATGGTTTTCATTCATGGTAGCTATAGTCTAGTAATTTCAAAAACACCCTCTGAATCCTGCCTGTCATTCAGGCCTTGATACCATGATGGCAAACACTTCTGCGACTTTGCTTCTGAACGGTCAGCCTACCTTGTTTTACTCATGCATTCACCATGGAGAAGACCTTTCCCAGTGTAAGAAGAGTATGACAAATTCCTCTTTGCCCACAGCATCTCCGCTACATGTTAAGCAAGGATTCTGCAATCACTCAGCCTTTCAACTAAGGCAAGATCCTGGATGAAATGCAAGTATTGACTCAGAGAGCATCTGGGAAGATTTAGGCCAGGACGAACAAGTGAGATACCAGGGCATAAAGCGAAGGTCCTGGCAAGGAGGGCCTCCCTAAATTCTGCATCCTGGGTGCTTCATTGACCTGACCCTGCCCTTGGTTCCCCATGAGAAAAAAGTGCTCAAGGAGAATGAGGTGAGGCTGATGGAAAAGCCAACCAGGAAGTGTTAGAGGAATAAGGGAATTTTCTATCTATTCTGTTTAAGATAGAAAATAGGAATGAATCCAAAATTCATAGAGAGGCTGTGTGCTCACAGGAGGGAGAAACTAAAAGGAAGATAAGGGGGAGGAAACTGAAATTCAGAGCACCAAAAATAAACTACACCTTCTAGATTATTTTTCCTCTGGTCCATAGTTAGAGATGTTACAGTTTCCCTTCAATAGTGGGGGATACACTTCAAGATGTTCCACCATGCCTGCAACTACAAGCCCCATAGATACTATGCTTTTTCCTACACATATATGCCTGTGATAAATCTTAATTTTAAAATTAGGTACAGTAAGTTATGTAACAATAATAAACAGTTGTTATAACAATAATAACTAATAATAAGCTAATGGAGATAATAATAAGATAGAACAATGTAATAATGAACTGCAAAAATATTAAAAACTAGTAAATTGCTTGTTTTTGGAATTTTCCATTTAATACTTTGGACCGCAGTTGACCAAGGTTAAATGAAATGGCAAAAAGCAAAGCCAGAGATAAGGGAGGGCTAATATATTCTGAACAGAGAACCAAAAAATGTTATAATTTCATCAATTGAGGACATAAACATATTCTGCCTGTTGCTTAAAATATCAGTTTCATTTTCACTTCTTTATGTTAAAATTAATTTCCTTGTTAATGTTTTCTGGATTATCTAGCATTGTCCCCTTCTCAACACTCATCACTATTATAATGATTTGCCTGATCTTTATCTTGCTTGTTAAAGGGAATCTAAAGGTATTCAGAGAACCCATTCATTGTTGAAATATCAGAGCCAGGCATGGTGGTGCATGTTTATAAACCTAGTACTTGGGAGGCTGAGACTGGAGGATCGCAGGTTCAATTTAGTGAGGCGCTCAGCAACCTAGTGAGACCCTGTTTCCAAATAAGAAATAAAATCAGTCTGGGGATAAAATCAGTCTGGGGATGTAACTCGGAGTACCATAAAAGAAAAAAAGAAAAAAGAAAGAAATATCAGTTTTTAGCACAATGCTGAGGCCTGATAGGAACTCAATAAATAATTGTTTAATGGAATTGAATCATCTTGTCTCTACTGTCCAGTTAGAAATAATTCATCTGTTGTAACCATGTTTTCCTACATTCTTTTCCTTCCAAAGCTGGATAAAAGAGAAACAGAGGTAAATTGGGATCTTTCAAATAAGTGAGGGCAGAAAAATATACCTGAATACATTAATAATATTTACAAAACTTTGTAACTTATTTTTATTGACTTTCGAGAGTTCTTTATATATTCTGGATGAAAGTCCTTTACCAGTTACATGTCTTACAATATTTTCTCCCAGGTGGTGGCTTATCTTTTTATTACTGTAGCAGTGTCTTTCAAAGGAAAGTTACTAATTTTATGAAATTGAATTTACCTTTTCTTTTAAGGCTGTGTTTTTAGTGTAATATCTACAAAATCTTTAGGTTTCCCAGGATCAGAAATAGTCATTCATGCTTTTCTTCTAGAAGATTTTTAGCTTTAGTTTTTACATGAAGGCTTATGATTCATTTTGAGTTCAATTTTTGTATATGAGTTATCAGCTAAGATCCTCTTATATTTTGCATATGGATACACAGTTTTTCCAGCACCTTTTGTTGAAAAAACTATTAATTCTCTACTCAATTGTCCTTGCGTTTTTGTCAAAAAATCATTTTCTGATATATGTATGAATCTATTTCTGGACTTTCCATTCCATTTTATTTCTCTGTGTATCTATCCTTTGATAATACAGTATTTTCTTGATTATTGCACTTTGTAAGTATTGAAATATGGCAGTGTGAGTTTTCAAACTTTGTTCTTATTTTTCAAAATTGTTTTGACTCTTCTAGTTTATCTTTCCTTGTAAATTTAAGTCACCTTTATAATTTCTCCAAAACATCTGATTGTGATTTTGATTGAGATTACATTGAATCTCTATTAAATTGCTTTTAACTTTAACTACTTAATTTGTTTCAAGTATGTGTAGCAAGCACAATTTTAGTAAAAATACAGAAAGCTTCAGATAATGAGGACTACAATGGATTTTAAATATGCAACTATCAAACAAATACATTAAACTACCTACATTGATCCTATAAATCTTAGGAATGTAGGGGTGTTGACTGGCTGGAGATACTGATGGCTTGAGGGTTGAAGGAGCTATGCATCCTTCTGGCATCAAGGAAATATTGCCAGTTATACTCAAAGGAGAAAATATTACAACTTTGATGTCAAGTTTTCACAAAATAAAGAATGAGTCTGGCAAAAGTTCCATTCACCCATATTCATCTTCACACACACATAGCCATTTTGAGATTAAAATCTCCTATCTGCTTCACATCTAAAACAAAGGTGTCCTGAAATGACAAAACAGCTTCACCTTATGGAGTGAGGCTAACGTACACTAAACATCAGCACAGTTATCTGGGAGCTTTCAGGCATATTTTTGAAATGTCCATTTTCTCCACATTATTGGATACCACAAAACATTTAAAAGTGTTTCACCTGGGTGGAGATCTGTACCTGGTTGGCTAGTCAGTCCTGGGAGAGATTCCTGCAACTGATAGGTTGAGGTTGAGGATGACGTGCCGTCAGCCGTGTTATTTGATGTCATGTACGCTCCATATGTTGATGCTGAGTAATACTGTGCATACTGGTTTTGGCCAAAGGCTGTGTAGGATGGATACTCCTGAAACAAATAATTGAGATGTGCCTGTTTGAAAGAGAAATTACCCCCTTTCTAGTATGAGCCAAACAAAACAAAACAAAAACAAACAAAAACCCAATCACTATGACAATTCAAAGATTAGTATTCAATTCCTTTTGTTTCTGAGTCTACAGCTTTGGGGTGATCCTAATGAGTGAAGACTATTTTGCTGGAATCTTACACAGGCACATAGTAATGAACTCCCCTAATGGTTCTGCAAATCAGGTCCAGTACCAAATTTTAATCTGCCTACAGGTTGCATATGCTTCATTTTGCATACAAGGATTCACATATTAGGATCTGTGCACTGGAAGAAGGAAGAAGGAGATGGGATCGGGTCTTATTCATGAAATCAGTCTTAACGCCATCAGCAAGGAGGGGTTCTGCCCCCACCCCCTCAGCTTCCACAGAGACCTCAGCATGTGTTTGATTTCTGTTTCCCTTGTATACTACCCTTGATAATTTTGTCTTCTAGGCAGGAGGTACAGAGTAAATAAACACAAATGAATATAAGGGTCTTTCTTACCTGGCCTCTGAGGCCAGGTAAAATTATGTGAGAGGTGAGAGTCTTCAGTCAGGGTTTCAAATATTTAGTTTTTCTCTTTTGTTATGGACACAAATGAAAGCATTGGATCAACTCCCTTAACCTGTTTTTTATTAAAAAATTTAGATCCATAAAATGATGAGAATGATCCCTCAGATCCTTTTGCATATTAAGATGATGAGTAAGGACGTTGTAATAAATGGGATTTAATATATCTACCATGTTTCAGCCCAAAATGTTATCAGTGATGACAAATCCTTGGTCAGGATTAAGATCCCCTGTTGTGACAAGTTCTGAAGGGAATGAAGATACATGTTTGATGTGGTTTCCAAAAAAGGAATTTCTCTGTATAAGTATGTGTATTATCAGAAAAGATTAAGTAATATGGCAGAAAACTAAGATTCCATTAGTCTCTTAACTTCAGGATCTAATGTTCTCCATGACTACCTGTGAGCCAAGGAAAAAACTCATCAATATTTGAAAGTTCCTAGCAACACATTTTTCTCAGATTAAAACAATGATCACAAACACTTACATAGTGCCGACTTTGTGTCAAGGATTCTAGGGGCTTAAATAGATCTGCTCATCGAATCTTCACAACTCTCTATGTGGTATTACTATTATTATTCCCATTTTCATATAAAAAGATGAAAGTACAGAATGCTTAAGTGATTTGCAGCCAGGTCACATAGCTAGTATGCTTCAGAGCTGGAACTGGAACCAAGAGAGTCTACCTCCATCCTCTGTGTGTCGAAGCTCCCGCTAACCTTCCGATGTCCACACAGGAAAAGCAAGGCACACGTTGGATGGGCTCCTATCCGCCTCTGGGGCATGTGATGTCATTTTGTACTCCCGTGCAACTCCATGCTCTCCCCTTCTCTTCCTTTCCACTCTTGCACCTCCTCTAAGCTACCTTGACTTCTGGTTGCAGCCAATGTGCTGATTTTCTAATTTACCTCTTCCTTTTCACTTTTGGCTTTTTCTCCAAAGACCCTGAAGCCAGAGTGATCCTTTCCAAACATAAATTATATGATGTGATTCTCCTACTCAGAATCCTTTAACAACTTTCCACTGGGCTTGGAACAGAAGCCAAATGTCTTATTGTAACCTTCAGGGCCGGCCCTGTGTGAGCTGGGCTCTGCCTACTTCTTCAAAACACGGCTCTCACCGACCCTGGGGTCTTCCTCAAGTCCCCCACCCCTGGGGTGTGGAACTTGCTGCTTTCTTTACCTGAAACACTCTGGCTTCTCTCTTCACCTAACTCCTATTAGTTTTGTCCTAAATGTGATTCCCACAGAACCTACTATCATCTATTTGCAATTAGACTTCCATTAATGTCTTTAGTAGGATCCTGTTCTCTCCCATCATGCTTTCTAATTCTGCACATATTAATTTGTAGGCTCATTGGTTTATTGTCTGCTTCTCTCTATAGGCTGTAAGTTCCTTGAGGCAAGGATGAGGCCTGACACAACCCTGCCACCAACCCTTGTCCCTCAGTGCACAGACCAGTTCCTAACACTTAACAGACAAGTGGTATCTCTGGACAAACTGGCACTCAGTCCACAGCCCAAAACACAAATCATATTTTATACTGGATCTACCCTATTTAAATCCTCAGATAATACTGAACTTGTTCTATGGTTACAACTTTGTAAATAAATTTTTTCTCCTTTATTTATTTATTTATTTATTTATTTATTTATTTATTTATTTTGTGGTACTGGGAATTGAACCCAGGGGCATTCTACCTCTGAGCTACACCACCAGCCCTATTTTTTATTCTTTATTTTGAAACAGTGTCTCACTAAGTTGCGGAGGGCCTCACTAAGTAGCTGAGGCTGGCCGCGAACCCGGATCCTCCTGTCTCAGCTTCCCAAGTACTGGGATTACAAGCGCGCACCACCACACCCAGCTTCTCCTTTATGAATCTTTTTTTAATCCTCCCAAGTAGAGTGGAATAGTCTTTATACTACCACTCTGCCTGGTGCTTATTTCTATTATTATGTTCATTATATTCTATGTTCTATCCATATTATTTCATGGCTGCTTCTTCAGGAAGATTACATCCTTCAGAGAGGAGGAAATAAGACATAATATTTTTGAATCTCTACTGCCTAGTCAAAAATGTAACGTACAGCAAGTGCTTAATAAATGTCAGCTGTATCAATCAATAAATGAGTGAAGTTAAGCTATCAGATATACTCAAGTTTTTAAGTAGAATATGTATAGAGACTGTGATGTTTAATGATTTAGAATACCACTTTCTCTAATGCCAAATTATATAGTTTAATCCTATCAAAATATTTTTATTCCACATTATTATTATTACTATTATTATTTGTTAATGGGGATCCAACCCAGGGGCATTCTACCTCCAAGCTGCACCCCAGCCCTTTTTACTTTTTGTTTTGAAACAGGGTCTGTCTCTAGGTTGCTGAGGCTAGTCTCGAACCTGAGATCCTCCTGTCTCAGCCTTCTAAATACTGAGATTACAAACCTGTGCCACCATGACTGGCTTATTCCACACTATTTTAATAATCAAAACTTCCTTTTGACCTTTTGTTATGTTAATACAACAACAAGAAGCAACTAATAGAATCTCTTCAGTAAATCCCAAGAGTAAACATTTGTGCCATAACTTATATTTTAAAATAATAAAAGCTCAACAATTATATTAAAGTAAAATAGTGGATTGCCTGTTCAGAAATCATCTATCTCTTTTAATCACAACTACTCTTGAGAATCAGGAAATAAGGACAAAAGATTCTGAAGTGTCAACATTGGTCATGAATTCATCTCTGTGGCCAGTAGCTCATTCAGGAATATTCGCTATTGCTCCATATGTAAATCTAACAAGCTAGATTTTAAAACTCACAAAAATGTTAAGAGAATATAATTAGGAGGACGACTAAGAACTATGAGAGGCAAGTTCAGTGACCAAAGCAAAAAGTACAGTGGCCAGGAAAATAGGAATCAAACATTTATTATGAGAAATCATAGAACTAAAAACTTAAAAATCAGTAGTTCTAGAGGCATTTTTTTTATTAAACAGTGCTATCTTTTAGCACTAAAAATCTTTTAGAGTTTATAGCATAGTCCTATGATTGATTATAGTTCAATCTACTAATTAATTCATAATGATAGCTGTGCTTTATCAAGAGAAATAAAACTGCATTTAGGATAGTTTAAGAAAAGAGGCAAGCGTGCACTATATTGTATAATTACATGCCGGATGACTGAAGTGACAACAGCCTAGATCTTCAATGGGCACACGTTTAAAATCAAAAAATCTAAAGCAAAATTACACATATCCCGAGAATTCTGTATAGGTCATTTTTTTTTACTACTCTGAAATGCTATCTTAGTTTTAAATAAAGAAATCTTATTTTTGGAGAGTGTTCACTTGCATGGCAACTTGAAAGTACCCTTCAAAAGTCTGGAATAGATATAAAAAGCAAAATACAAAAAACTACTGTACCTGTTGTGAACCACTGAAATTCGTTGAATTGGAAACTGAATTATTTGCATAAATTGTAGATGATGGTGCAAAACTGGAACCTAGAGATAAAGAACAAATTGCATTTTTAAAGTTTTCATAGTAATTCAGCCATGACGAAATGAAATCCTGTCATTTGCAACAACGTGGGCAGAACTGGAGGATATTAAGTGAAGTAAGCTAGGCAAAGAAAGACAAACATCACATGATCTCACTCAGACGTGGAATCTAAAATAGTTGATCTCATAGACGTTGAGAGTAGACTAGTGGTCACCACAGGCGGGTGAGTAGGAATACAGAACAGTAGGGAAAGGTTGATCAATGAGTACTAAGTAACCAATAGGAGAAATAAGTTCTGGGGTGCTATTGCTACTGAAAAGTAAGGTGACTATAGATAATAGTGCAATTTCTGTTTTTAAAAAGCTAAAAGAAAGGATTTTGAATGTTTTCACACAAAGCAATGATAAATGTTTGAGGATACAGCTCTATTTATTCTTATTTCAATGTTATATAACGTATGCATGTATCAGTATACCATATGGTACCCATAAGTATGTGTAATTATTATACATAAATTACAAAACAAATAAATAACCATTTCCATGTAGCCCCCAAAGAAGTTTTCCTTGTAAAATGTTGAAAATATTTCACTTCTCAGAATTCATTGAGAGAAACATTTGAAATTTTTTTGTGAAGGCAGTGAAATTTGAAGTGGGGAGCTTTAGAAAAAAAAATGTGCTTAGCTCCAGCCCCTGTAGTGACAGGTGGTATGGCCTTTCCTAGTGGATCTGTAGGGCTAACCAGGAGCACATCCAATAGTCTTCGTGAGGACTGAAGCTATCATTCAATGTGAAGTGCCTAGAAGTGCAGGGGCACTCAAAGAAAAAATGCCATACTAACTGAGAATACTTCTAGGAAACTTCTGGTACTCTCAAAATATACCTACTGCATTTGCATACAAAAACTCATGGAGTTAAACATTTGAATGGGGTTTTTAGTTAGGAAAAAGCACACAGAACCCATTTAGAAGTGATGCTTGCTTCACTATTGCATTATGTCTTCTCTGTAGAACTACAAGGGGTGTGATTTGGGTTCAGACTCAAAGAACTGTTTAAACTAAGAATCTGAGGTTTGAGGGCCTTCTAAAATTTGACTACAAAGTCTGAAATTTATTTAATTATTTTTCAATCTGGGGCAAAAACAAGTGAAGTATCCATTACAGACTTTTTTCTCTTTAAATATGTCCTTATGGACTGTACTTGTCAAAGAGTAAAATGAAAGACTATCAAGGCTGCTGATTACCCATTTTATCAATGTGTTTTGACTGGCAATAGATTACATAATCAACACACTTCACTTGGCCTGGAAGAGGTGATATGAAATTATGTGGGAAATAAAATGAAAATGTCTTTATGCTCTGTCACACTGTTAACTGAAGCTGTGTGGATCAGAGTGGCTACAGTAATTATGCAAATATGTTTCCACCTATAGTCTGGGTAAAAAGAGACCTGCCATTCCAGCCAAAACTAAGTAATTATTTCATTTAGGTCAGTTTCTAAAATGTCAATGTGAGTTGGTCAAAACATGTCAACATAGCCCCAAATTTATTACCAACAATATAGACAAAATGACAGATAAAAACTAGCTTTTAATATTTGCACTATGTTGCTAAAATTCATTCTGCAACTATTATGTAAATATAAAACATAATTTTTAATAGGCACCAAAAATGAGAAAAAGCTTAAAACAGTCCTATATGAGGATGGGGGGAATGTAACAAATTATATAAACAGCTCTATTAAAATATAATATCAATAGGGAAGAGGTATTTTAAGAACAAACAAAGGAAGAAATCTTTAGATGGACAAAGAAGGCGACCTAACTGAGGGAGTTGGGAGGGGAGTGGAGGAAAACACACTATAGCACATGATGTACATACACAAATCTATAAGACTCAATCACTATCCGGAGCATGAAAGGGAGGGAAGGGGGAGGGAATAGGGTGGGATTGGAGGGAGAGCTAAATGTGCAATGTGTGCATGTATGATGTTCATACCCTGACATATATCAAAATGTATAATTACAATGCACCAATAAATGAACATAAAAAGTTAAAAAAAAGAATAAACAAAAAATCCTCGGTGTTAGGTGGAACTTAGAAAAGTGCAAATTCATTTTTAAATACAATGAAAATAGCATTGCATTCTTAAGGAATATTGAAAAGAAAATTCTGGTTTGTGCTGTGAGTCTTTTCAATTACTCTAGACAGCAAGCACGTGATATCCTGACCTGGTGTCTGGACTGAAGGTTGCTTTGCTTGGACACGGTTTCCTGCTGATGTTGTGCACAGCTTAAACTTAAGTATTTACATTTGGTATGAGTCATGTTTCTTGATGTTTATTCAACTATTTTCATCATGTTTCTGCCCAGTTGTTTGTCTTCTCTTAAGAAACTGTGTGAGTCTTGGTTAAATTTGAAACTGTCTTCATGACTGGTATTTCTAAGTCTGAAGTAAAGGAGTCTCATTCAGAGAATTTGTTTTCACATGACATATTCCACGTGTGGCGACTTACCTGGCATTTGGTAAGAGTAAGGTGTCTGGCCGGGCTGTGGGGTAGAAAACCCTGGGCTGTAACTGAGGCAGCCACTCTGTAATGGGGACTGAGTTTGGGAAAGTCCACTCTCTGTCTTGATGGCTGGCAACATCACACCCAAATCTGTGTAGAAAATACATGTGTAAACCATTTGATTAATAACATGATCTTCCTTCTGAGCTGTAACTTACATTAAAACATAAAACTACTAGACAGCAGGATTACTTGCTTATAACCAAAGAAGGAGAAGACAGAAGATGTGAAATACCGTAAGTGGGCAGGCTGTAGGGCTGTCCTGTCTGTGAGTAGGCTGTGTAGACGGCTGGCTGCTGCATGCCCGAATACTGTGTCTGGCCTGCATAGGCAGACATCGTTTGAGCTGCTGGTGTAGAAAGAATGTGTGGATAGGGCCTAAATATCAGAAAAATAGCATTATTGTGGCAACAAAGACTGCATATTAATTTAGACAGCTTAGGTTCAGTGAAATCCTATAATACCTAGGAAGTAATCCTCCTCTTTACCCACAACAAAATTTTAACAATACAGGAGAGAACAAACCACCCTGGTGACCTTAGAAAAATAATGTAAACTCTCTTAAGACGACCTCATCTGTAAAATGAGAAATTTGGCTTAGACGTTTCATCTAAAGTCTCTTCCAGGTCTACACAGCACTCCAATTAATATGTAGACGAGGAAAATAGAGCACAGGCCAATTAATTAACATTCTCCTGAGCATTTTTACACTCACCACAAGTGACTTAATGCTACACAATGATTACAAAAGTCTGTTGAAAGGCTCTTCCAAAAATTCATTACCCAAAATTGGAAATCTTAAAAAAAATAAATAAAAAGGGAGGAGGGGTCTTCCTGAAAAGAAATAGAATGCCATTCCCACCATCTCGCCACATTTTGTTTAATGGCTCCCATAGGATATGCAATTCCCAGCCTACATTTAAGGACATTCTTGAAGCTGCAGAAATTAACATATTATCTGTTAATGTGTATGCATCAGGAATCCAAAATCTCAGCACATCTGGCTGATTCCAAACAAATTCAGATATACACCCAATATAATTAAACTCGAAATATCTAACCCTGTCCTCAAGAAAGAGACCACAGTAGTTATAAAAGCAACAAAACATATTCTCCAAAAGTATGTTTACCATAACTTGAATTCCAATAAAAACATGTCAATGATAGAATGAATTATGATGTGTTGATGTTTGGGTAAAATGTGATATCTTTATATTTTCTTCAAATTACCCAACATTTTTGAATTTTCATTAAAAAATAGTACATTCTGGTTTGAGTTTGATATTCTCCTCAAAGCACATAAATAGCCAGCCTGAAGGGAATTGTCCAGATACAAAGTGAGGTCTCCATTTCTTTTCTTTTCTCTCTCTTTTTTGTTTGTTTGTTTTGGTACTGGGGATTGAACCCAGGGGCATTCTCCCTCAAAGCTTAATTCCCAATTCTTTCTTTCTTTATTTATTATTTGAAACAGGGTCTCATTAAAATGCTGCTGAGGGTCTCACTAAATTGCTGGGGCTGGACTCCATTCTGTGATGCTCCTGTCTCAGCCACTCAAGTACTGGGATTACAGGCATGTGTCACCAAGTCCAGCCTGATGTTTCTATTTCTAATTTGTATAGTATATTTACTTATATGTCTAGTTTATCCAAGCATCTATCCAACTATCTATAATACAGAAATGTTTGCCAATTTAAAGTTGTTACATTGTGTGGATACAAATTAATTAATGAATATAATTCTGGAAAATTGTTTTAATAAAACTGAATCTACTGAGCACTTACTTGGAAGGATATAGCTGTGGGGAGTACTGATGCGTTGACCTGGGGCTGTAGCCACTACTTGTTATTACTGTAAGACACACACACAAAAACAATGCACACAAAAAATTGCTTCATAAACGCATTTCACTAGAATGTACATAACCAACTTAAACAAATTGTGATGTTAAATTATGTTTCTAAAATTCATTTCCTAAAAAGAAACAGCTCCATAAACACTAAACACTTTTTCCAAGTGTTCGAGTGCTTCAAGGTTTGTTCTAAGAGCATGAAATGAACATTCCTCTCATAAATCATTTTATCACTCTTCCATTTTCTTAAGTCAGTAGCAAGCTCTTATGTATTGATGTGTTATGAATAAATATATCTGATGATTGGGTAATTAAACTTTCATGATATAAAATATTTTTTAAATTTATAAGCTTTATGTTTTAAATATACTACCTCCATATTTATTCTAAATAAAATAAAGTAAAAATCAAGAAAAATTTGATGTTCCAACCGTCATTCTCTAATTGAAAACATGCTGTTGTTTTCCATATCCTTTCCTTTTACCAATCAGAGGAGTGTTTAAAAATGCAGAGTCAAAAATATTCTAGCAATAATTGGAATATATGTAGCAAGCCTGGGTGACAATGTAACACTTTATTTTAAACACAATCATACAATGCAGTAGCGATCATATTTTCAAGTATATTTAGAACTATCAGAGATAATACTTTTCTGAGCAGACCTTAAAAGTGAAAGCCAGGTTCTATTACCATTTCACCCAAATATGCACCCCAAACTGGAATATATCCAAAAGTTTGGAAGTTTCTCTTTCCTTTAACCATCTGCCTTGACTAAGACAGATGTATTGCAAATATATGGGCTCTAAAGTGTTGAGCCAGCCCCTTCAGAGCCAATCCATACTGGGCAGGCACACAGAGTGTCTTTATTAGGCCATCTGCTGTTCATTCACTTTTCAAAAAGATTAAAGTAGTACACAATGCAGTGCTGGAATTAGTTTAGTCTAATCAATCATAGTTATACTTCAAAGTACTGTGCCCTTTCTAAGTTGTTCATAATAATTCTGGAGCTAAACTTTTAGAATTGTAAAAGTGACAAATAGGTTTAGGTTGCTAACTATTTTATGAAATATGATATATTTCACGATCCAAATGCTACTAGGTACCCTTGTGATCTCTTGCTTCATGAACATATAGAATGTAATGTGTTTAGAATTCTATTTTGCCTGCAAGCTCAGAGTATGGAAAGCATATCGTAGTTTTCATAGCAATAGTGTCATAGCCATAAAAGCATATTTTCATGAATATTATGAATCAGTTTGGAAAATCATCAAATGTGACTAAAGTTATTAGGCTCTAAAAATTTTCAGGAACCAGAATTTAAGTGAGTTTTCTGTATGTATTTGGAAATAAATTGGCCAATAAGCCATTAGTTTTCAACTTATTGGTTTTTAAAATGTAAAAAAATATTTAAAACTTTCAAACTAACTTCACAACAAACTTTTATGCTACACCCCATGGGCACTAAATGCATGTTATATAATAATAGTATTATTCTACAGGAAATTCTTTGAATTTATTAATTTCACAATAGTGAATATTTTATCTAGCAGAAACACAGTAAAATGAAACATAATTCCAGGTTTTTCTGTCTCTTTATTAATGAAACTTCATTTTGGTACACTCAAAATTTGGGCTCTATACACTAGTCAGTTATTCTCAAGATTGAAAATTAGAAGGCTTTTCCAAAAAGACATTAAATGATGAAAAGAAATACTATCGCAGCATTTATTAAATAACACAAAGAGTAAAATCCTACATTTCAGAAAAAAAGCCATATGCATGAACACAGTTCTGAACATATAGGATGCTTTTTCTCTCTAATGGGTGAACATAGACATCATTAGAATAATAGACCCACAACACCATAAAGGATCAATTAACTTTTAAAATTTCATGTTAATGTCTGCATGTTTCTTTTCAAAATAAAAGACAAAATCTTTGGCTCAGAGAACATAGAAGGAATAAAAATTAGAGATTTTATACTCTTTACTAAAATGTATACATTTTATTCTAACTCATACATTTATAGATAACTATAAGCAATAGCAAAATTGAATTAAAGTCCATTTTGATTATGCTGATCAGAGTAAAGACTGTTTCTACAAAGACAGCTTGATCTCCAGAAAGATGTGTGGGGTATCATGCCTGAATGTGGAAGACCTTTGCTTTCTCCCTCACTGTCATTTAATTATAGTAGATATTTCTCAAAACACTCAAATCAGTATATTCCACTAATTCTGCAAACAAAAGTAAGCAGAACTTAAATTTTGTCTTCAAAATGTCCTGAAAAGTAATTTTTTAAGATCCTTCCTTCCTTCCTTCCTTCCTTCCTTCCTTCCTTCCTTCCTTCCTTCTTTCTTTCTTTCTCAGGATCTTACTAGGTTGCTGAGAGTCTCCCTATGCTGTGGAGGTTGTCCTCGAACCTATGATCTTCCTGTCTCAGCCTCCCAAGTACTGGGATTCAGGCATGTGCCACCACATCAGGCTAATTTTTAAGAATTTTAATGTCTGTTATCAGTTTCCCAGAAGATAATGTCAAGCAATTTTAAGGTTTTACTCTTATAATGATACTTTAGATCAGTGACTGTCAATGGAATGGGGAGTATGGGGTAGATTTGTCTGCCAGGAGACATTTAAAATAACTGGAGAGATTTTTTCAGTGTTACATCTGGGGGAGGTGCTACCAGCATGTGAGCTCCATGCAGGTGATGCTGAGCATCTTACAATGCACAGCACAGCTCTCTTACAATAAAGAATTAGCCCTAAACTTTAATAGTGCTGCCATGGAGAATCCTTGTCCTGAATCACTGCTGTTGAGTAGGACTCTCCATGGCCTCACATATGTTGCTGAATTTGAGTTGTCCAACAGGCATCGATTCACCACTAAAATGTGGCTAGTATGACTAGAAACAATTTTTTTTATCTTACCAAATTTTAACTAATTTAAATTTGAATAGCCACATATGGCAAGTGGCTACTTTATTGGACTGTATAGCCCTACAAATTTTTTAAAGAAAATTGGGGAAAATATGTGTAAAGGAAATATGAGTGAATTTCAAACAGCATGATTGTTGACACCTATTTATTTTCCTGTCTTTACATTTTCCAATGGAGTATTATAGAAAGGACCCAGGGGCCATTTATCAATACATGGTTCTACTTATTTATACCACTGATTAGCTGTGGGACCTTGACTTGTGGCCATACCGCCTTTGACTTCTGTGTGCACCTTGCTATTCTCATCTGTAAAATGGAGCAGAGAGCTCTGAAGTTCCTTCTGGAGTCAACATTCTATAGTTTTATCATTTAACTTTCAACATACTTGTACACTCTTGAAGTATGACAGCGATTACTTAATAATTCCCGTTCCTCCCCATTCCTCAAAAACTCATTTGCGTATGTTTATTTTGTAGAAAGTTGATGAGAGTTATTATGGGGTAAGTGAGCAATACAGAGTAACAGAGAAGTCAGTACATATTCATCTCCTCAGAGGCAGGTGGATTACTGGAAAGGATGCAGATTAGCACATATGAGTCTCTATGCAAAGTTTGTCTACTGTTAACTACTTCTGTTTGGAATACTAATATTTCTGTGAATATATGACAACTGCTTCAAATTGGTGTGAACTAATAAAACTGGATCATCTGCATCCATAAAAATGGTATATGTGCTACAATGACATATGCTCAAAGACATACCTCAACTCTTTTTACATAAAGCATACCCACATAAAATCCTTGCACATAAGAGCATGGATAAATGTGAAATATATTAAGGCAGAATAACAGAACCAAGATTTAATTGCCATAAATACTTTTCTAGGTTTAATGTGCATCTTTCTGATACATACATTCCGTCTGAGGCTTAAAAAATATCCTTTCACCAGAAAATAAGCCAAACAAAATACTGTAACTTAAGAAAAAAATCTTTATGTTGACTTCATTTGTGTCCTTTGTGCCCAGCTGGGAGTTATCAGGTATTTATATTGAAAAAGGAATGATGTTTAAAGACACACTATTGTTCTCTTTGAAGCGCAGGACTGCTGTCTGAGTCTGGGTTCTAATGCAACCAGCATGTGTCCCCCTGAAGTCCATTAACCTTTAATACTTGTCACTCAGCTGCTTACACAGGAGGACTTCTTTAAACCCAAAGAGGAAACAAGGTTACTTAGAAGGAATCCAAAGGATAGTTTTACATCTAGAATGAAAGACAGGAGGCAGTTTTTAATGGAATTTAAATGGGCAAGTTGAAGGAACAGAGTCGGCTATTACGACCTAATTATGACATGAATTAAACACTGTATAAAATAATGACAACAGAAACCAGCTCTGGTCATCTCTGATAAGAAAGGTGTGGGATTGTTTCACTGTCGACTGAAAACCTGGCAAAATGACTCCAAATACAGTTTCTAAAGATTCAGAGCTTTAGGACAATTAGTTCTCCAAAAAATGTGAATTTATTGCTAACCAAGGTTCTAATAGCTGTGACGTTGCTGCTGCTATGCGCAAGGAGGGTGATGTGCATGTACCCCAATATGGATGTAATGACGCACGAGCTAAAGGCTTTACCTGACCCAGTAAAAGTGTCAAGCGCTCCATCTCCAGTCGTGCTTGTGGTTTCACTGCTGTTCAAGGGCTCTGTTTTGACTGCAAGAAGAGACACTACGTAGAAGAACAAGTACATGTGAGTTTTACGTCTAAATTTATATCAAAGACCCTGACTGTTCTTCTACTGATTTTGCTAGCTACCATGGGCATGCAAGAGAAAACTTGAGAAGTCGATGAGGAAAGTTTTGTTAATTTTGCTTCTAAATGGGCATGCATTTATAGAAGATTTATTCTAGAATCCTCTGGCTAAGCTAGTTTTCTGAGCCTGGCTTTTAAAGGCAGTCAACCTTAAAAAGTGAAACAGCAGTACATAGTTTTGCATTTTTAACTCACTTAAAGCACACTCTGATAGGGTCAATAGACAGAAGAAAGGGGTCACCAGTCAGTCTTTAGTGCATTTAATCCAAATCACAACAAAGAGATTTACTAGTTGGTATTTTATTCTTCCCAAGGAGATATTTAAAAACAAACAAAAAATTATTGCATCAGAGTAAACTGGAGGCGTATGCAAATACAGAAACCATGAGCCTATTCACATGATGGGTGAAAAAGCAGGCACAACATTGAATTTTCTGCTCTAAAGGAGACCAAGGAGGCTTAAAGTGCTGGGCTTTTCATATTAATGCTATAACCATTTTTAACATGTTATCATGATAAGCAAAGAATACAAGATGACTTGTACAACCCTTGTGAGATGTTATTTCTACTTTGAGGTGGTATCTTTTGGCAAAATCCTCCCTTGGCAATGGCGTAGCCTGGCATTCAGTGTTGTTATGAGATGCGGCAAGTGGGGGCAGCAATAAGACCTCTACCCATTTGGTCACACCATATTTTCCCTTTGTTGGCAAAGCTCTACTACATATATCACAGCAGTAAGGGAAGACACTAAATTATTTTCTACTTAACACCTCTTGTGTTTTCTGGTCATAAATGGAATTGTCAAGTTAAGTAACTTGGAAGCAAGCAGAAAACTATAAAGAAGAAAGCCTGAGACTAGCCAACCATGAATAAATCTGCCAAAAATGAACAGTGGGTCATACAGCACCCACCAACGGAGCATGCCAGTAACGTTGCTCTGTTAGAAAAGCGGTTAATTGATGGAACAACATGCAGTAATGATTATGCTCTTTCCACATGAACAGAGTTAAACAGATCCTCCGTGAGCCCTGGGTTAATTTAGCATCCATGATTTAATAATGACATGGTGATGTTGGAAGATTCGGAGGTGAACTGGTAAGGCTGGAACTATTAAGAGGAAGTAAAAAACCAGCTTATGTGTCCTAGCAAAAGGGAAATTTAAAGTTGACCTATCTTTCAACAGCAACAATAATATGAGTCTAATTATTTGTGTAATGACGAACAGCAAATTGGTGGTTACTATTTTATAGTAGTAGTTTGTATGGTTGTGCACATTATGGTTATACCTGATCAGTAACTATACTTACCACTCTAAAAGTATTTATTACTATAAAACTATCATTTATTGAGAGCTTATTATGGTGCTAGGCTATATACATTTATCTATCCTTAAAACAATCCTGATGGATACAAATCACTGTATCTACTTCGGGGGGAGGGGATGCTGGGGATTGAATCCAGAGGCATTCTACCTCTGAGCTACAACTCCAGTCCTTTTTATTTCTTTATTTTGAAACGGGGGTCTCACTAAGTTGCTGAGGATCTCGCTAAGTTGCTGAGCTGGGCCTTGAACCTGTGATCTATTTTATACACAAGGACACTGAAGGTTAGGTGGGCTGAGGAGTTTGTCTAAGTCCCATTAAAGAAGCTGGTAGAGCTAAGATCTGAATTAAGGTCTTCAGCTTTTT
>PVJS01021057.1:0-15202 GCA_004027185.1 Glis glis
CTCTCTCTCTCTCCTTAGTGAGGCCCTCCGCAACTTCGTGAGACCTGGTTTCAAAATAAAGTATAAAAAAATAGGGCCGGGGGCGTAGCACGGAGGTAGAACGCCCCTGCGTTCAATCCCCGGTACCACAAAAAAAAAAAAAAAGAAAGGTCTTTTTTTTCTTTTTTTTTGTGTGGTACCGGGGATTGAAACTACGGGGGTTTTTACTTCCAAGTTACACCCCCGGCCCTATTTTTTATAGTTTATTTTGAAACCGGGTCTCACAAAGTTGCGGAAGGCCTCACTAAGTAGCCGAGGCTGGCCGTGAACCCGGATCCTCCAGTCTCAGCCTCCCAAGTACTGGGATTACAAGCGTGCACCCCCACGCCCGGCTTAGAAAGGTCTTTTTAACTGACTCCAGTGAACAGCTATACGAGGTGGGAGGAGGATTTACAGAGAAGCTTAGCAGGTACTTCCTATAATGACTCTGTGACTTTTTCTTTTGTTCTTAATCTCATGCTAGCATAAATCACACACATCCACGAACAAAAGGTTGAAGAAAGTGGTCTGGAATGGGCAGAAGTGATCTGGAATGGGCAGAAGGGCCAGGGAACCCAATTCCAAATGAATCATAGACTCTGAGGACTGGAAGGAACCAGTGGGTCACCTACTTTACTTATTTATTTATTTATTTACTTGTTTTGGTACTGGTGATTGAACTCAGGGGTGTTCTACCTCCAATCTATACCCCAGCCCCCCCTTTTTTATTTTGAAACAGGGTCTCACTAAGTTGCCGAGGGTCTCACTAAATGGCTGAAGCTGGCCTCCATCCTGCGATCCTCCTGGGTTAGCCTCCCAAGTTCTGGGCTTCCAGGTGTGTGCCACCATGCTGGGTTGAGTCATCTACTTCAATTCCTGATTCACGATGGAAAAATGGAGGGCCAGAAAGGACTGTAACTCATGTGTTCTCATATTACCAAGTGTGACAAAACAAGGCCCAGGCCCTCGCCGGCTGATGGATGCCCATATGGCAGTGTGTAAATCACTTCAGATGCACAGCACTGAAACAATGGAAAATACAGGGGGATAAAGAGCCGACCTAAAGAAAGAGTAAACAGTCTCCTACGTACTCTTCTCTTGGTCATATCTTCATAGGGCTCTGTTTGAGAAAGTTAATTAGGAAAATTATCATGGTGCACTCTCTCTCTCTCTCGTCTTTTACTAAAGTCATAGGAGGAGGTAGGTGGAAGTGCCTAGAAGGTAGAGTGGGTGGAATTGGGGAAATTGCTCTGTAAGATTTAGGTTGGTGACAATAGGTTTGTTGGTTCCACCAGTTTATTATTCACCAGTCACTAGAATTAACCATAATAATAGCTTGCATTTGTCTAGTATATTCTAATTTATAAAGAGCTTTTATGACATTATCTCATTTGATCCCACTGACAACCTTGTAAGGTAGACAAGACAGGTATAATTATCCCACTTTATAGATGAGAAAGCTGAGACCTAGAGACATTCAACGACTTGTGTACTCTGTTGTTAAACTGGAGTCTGGACTAGAAATCAGGTGTTCTTGCTTAGAAAGCTTAAACTGTGCAAAGGTCATACAGCTAAGTAAGACCCAGATCCCAGCGCAGCTGCCTCCAGAGCCTATGCTTTTAACCACCACATTCTGCTAGTCATTCAACAGACATTTATTGAGCGTGTCTGTTTTCTTAGTCCCTTGCTCATTCTAAACACAATCCATGTGCCCTTGCTGAGGCAGGTACTCATTAATGAAGGCACGCTTGGTAAAGGCTTCCACAACCTTCCCCATACCTCAGCAACTCATCTGACCACGAAAGCAAACATGAACCTGTGGCCTAATCCCAGAGTCCCCACAAGCCCTAATTGCAGGGAAGATGAACCAAGAGGAGACAGACTCGCAGCCCAAGCTGCCACTCAGGTCCTCTCGGCCTTCAGGCTGTGGGCTTGCTCACAAGAAGCTGTCCTGGTCCATGTCCAGCCTGGGGCCAGTGGGAAGGGATGAAAGCTCTTCTTCCCAGGAGTCTCTGTGCTGTCCTCTCCCTTGCTTGTTAGCACTTCTTCTTTTTTTTTTTTTTTTTTTTGCGGTACCGGGGATTGAACCCAGGGGCGTTCTACCTCCGCGCTACGCCCCCGGCCCTATTTTTTAATACTTTATTTTGAAAACGGGTCTCACAAAGTTGTGGAAGGCCTCACTAGGTAGAGAGAGAGAGAGAGAGAGAGCTGAGGCTGACCGTGAACCCGGATCCTCCGGTCTCCGTCTCCCAAAGTACTGGGATTACAAGCGTGCACCACCACGCCCGGCTAGCACTTCTTCTTAAAAACCAGAAGCAGAGCCGGATGTGGTGGTGCACACTTGTAATCCCAGTACTTGGGAGGCTGACACAGGAACATCACAGGTTCGAGGCCAGCCTCAGCTACTTAGTGAGGCCCTCCGCAACTTAGTGAGACCCTGTTTCAAAATAAAGAATAAAAAAATAGGACCGGGGGTATAGCTCAGAGGTAGAATGTCCCTGAGTTCAATCCCCACTATCGCAAAGAAAAAAAAAAGTATCAGCTGTTGACTGGTCTTGAAAATTGTTCAACCTTAGTAGACAAAATTGTCCAGCCTTCTGGACAAAGCCCAGAAGGTGTCCCCTTGGAGCTGGACCCCAGGGGCAGGTGGCTTACCCAGCAGCTCCATAAATAGCACCCAGAGTGTGTGGAAGGAAAGGGAGAGTCAGGAAGACCTGCTGGTTCTCCTCGGAACATAAGCCCACGGGTGCTGCAGAAAGACCATGCCTATTGCAAAGGTCTGACACAGAGGCAGCCTTCAAAAATCAATTCATAGTGTGAGGGCTTTGGCGCTTTCCTCTCTTTCCCTCATTCTCTCACTCCCTTTTCTTTCTCCCAGTCCTCTAACATGCCTTTTTTCATCTTGTCCTGTCAGATGATATTGTACCAGAATCCAGACCGCGTTTTTCTGACTATTTATAGAAGACAGTTGTGCCGCCTTAGCCATGGCAGGAACGAATGTTTGGTTCCGGGTTATGTTACATGTGAAAAACTTACAAAAATATGTTCTTTCTTTTTTTTTCAAGTGTTCCTGTCCCATCCGTGTCCCATCACATCAAAAAGGCGTCTCTGAATCACATGGCCCTCTTCCATGTCCCTTTTTCTGATCACAAAGGCAATTCATGCTAGGAAAAGTTTCAAAGACTACACAAATGTATAGCTAAAAATGTAAATTGCCTCTTAATCTCGTGCCCAGAGATAAAAACTGTTAATAGCTAATGTCTTTTTTTTTTTTTTTTAGCTTGGAGGCTCCTGGAATGATTCATGAGAAAATAGAGTACTGATAGTAGGTATGGAGAGGAGATAGCAGATAAAAAAAAAATTTTTTTTAAAGAATGTTTCTAATTAAAATCAGTAGGATGAGCCGGGCATAGTGGTGCATGCCTGTAATCCCAGCCCTTGGGAGGCTGAGACAGGAGGATTGCAGGTTTGAGGCTAGCCTCAGCAACTTAGCAAGACCTGGGCCAGGCGTGGTGAGAACCTAAGTTAAAAACACAAAAGGGCTGGGGGTGTAGCCCAGAGGTAGAACGCCCCTGGGTTCGATCCCTAGTACCAAACAACAAAAATCAGTGGGATGTTAGAAGAGAAAGGTAAAGGAAATCAGTCCATCTTTCAGCCCAGGCGACTGGAAAGAAGGTGTTTTGTGGAATGACCCAGAGGATGCATGCCAAACGACAGGACTGGGAAAGGTGTTTAGTCTGGTAGGCTCGGCTGTCACCTTGTGTCAATTATCATCGCCATCCCAGGAGCCACTGTGACACATGCTTAACAGCCTACAGTTAGCCTCACAGATGTGCTGCTTAGTGTTCCAAACTCGGACTGAGGGAAGATTGAAAAAAAAAATAGGTAAAAAGGAGACATAAAGAAAGGACAAGGAAATATAATTTTAACTTAAAAGTTCCACATACTTTTCCAGGCCTGTCGCTCCCCAAGCCAGTCTCTCTCCCAGGCCTATTACTCCAAATGTCTGGGAAATCTATAAATCTACCTTGTGCACTGTTAATTAGCCCACCAATAAATAGGTTAAGCAAAGACAGATAGGACACTTTAAGAAACCTATAGTTCAGGAGACTTTCCAACATTATCTATTGATCAGATAATGGAGACCAGGTCAGCCTAAGGATCCTGAGAATAATCAGGTCACCATGAACTGTCTTGAGCTTACCAGACGGATGTCATCCCTATAGACCTTCCCATACCCACCTTCACCAAGTTTCCTTTACAAGAGGAACCATGAACCCCCAAACGCGTTTCTCACTCTCAGGTGGCCCACATTCTCCCTTGAACGTGTATTTCTTGTTTTTCAAAATAAATCTCTGTGCCTCTACTGACACATGCTGAAATTCTGTTTCCTCGGAGGCTGTTCCTGTGTCAGGGTCCCCCTCTCTGGGGCCTCCAGGAACCTTCTTCTAGTGATAGCTCTTCTCCCAAGACAAGATTACTTTAGCATCTCAACAGGAATTAATAGCTGAGAGGGAGGGAGACAATTCAAATGTAGAAGAGACTGACTCACCTATTTGAGGAACCTAAAGTTTTCAATCCTCACCTTCCAAGCAGCTGGGTGGAAAACTTTGAGCTCTGGAATCCGTGCGTGCGTGTGTGTGTGTGTGTGTGTGTGTGTGTGTGTGTGTACATGTGTGCGGTGTCTTTTACTGTGGATTGAACCCAGGGGCATTCTACCTCCGAGCTACATCTCCAGCCCTTTTTATTTTTTTAAATTTTGAAACAGGATCTTGCTAAGTTACCCCATGCTGACCTGACACTTGGGATCCTCCTGTCTCAGCCTCCCAAGTACTGAGATTACAGGCGTGCACCACCACACCCAGCTTGGAATCCACATTTTCTAGAAACACCCCAACCCACATCTAACTTCTCAAGGCTCAATCTCTAACTGATGCAAAAGCAGCTTCCACCGAATGCTGGGGGCTGTAACTTGAGCCCGATGCACCCCTTAATTCCAAGGTAAGAGGCAGATTGTTTCTAAGAGAGAAATGTGCCTTTGCTAGCCTACTTTGGTGGCAGGTCATCTAATAATTACAGCCGTCAAAGAGTCAAACTTTTGATCCTGCCACTCTTGCCACTATTTAATATTGCTGATCCTCGCTGTCATGTGGAAAATTCTAGTTTTAGGACCTTGACAAACAAGTTCCACCGGTCTTTCTCTTAACTGCAGAATCCTGACAGGTAGTACTTGGTACTAAGTAGATGATAATAACGCCAGATCCTAAGCACCTTGAAGGAGGTGGCTGAGGACCAGCCGGCCACTGGTCCTGCGCCTCGGGGGAGGATGACTACGGCGGACTCAGCTCAGGCTCCCTATGGGCTCAGCTCCCAGGGTTACCCCTCTGGTGAGGTTTCAAGTAGGGATGATGATGGTGGTATCTGCCTTTCTCCCTTCTTAATGATTACAAAAGAAACGTGAAAATGCAGAGATCACGTTATTTTTGCTGCTATGTGGTCATTTTATTTCATTTTAGTTTGCTGCTTTAGGTTTTTAATGTTGGCTTAACTAAACCCACGGCTTAAATTTTTTCAGCATTGTTCCAAGGAAGAGAATGAGGGAGGACTGATGAGAAGAAAAGGAAAAAGAGGCAAATGTTAGCATTAGTAAAGAACCAAAGCCTAATAGAGGCAGTCTCTGAGTCCCATGCCTTAGGCACGTGACATAATTTATATTTTGCTCTTTTTCTTAAGTGGGGGAGAGAGAGAGACTGAAAACTCAAACTCAGCCAGGAGCACAATGGAGCACAGCTGTAATCCCAGGACTTGGGAGGCTCAGACAGGAGGATCGCAGGTTCAAGGCCAGACTCAGCAATTTAGCGGAGACCCTTAGAAACCTAGGGAGACCCTGTTTCAAAATAAAAAATAAAAAGGATGAGCGGATGTGGTGGCGCATGCTTGTAATTCCAGTACTTGGGAGACTGAGACAGGAGGAACTCAGGTTTGCGGCCAGCCTCAGCTACTTAGTGAGGCCCTCCACAATTTAGCGAGACCCTGTTTCAAAATAAAGAATAAAAAATAGGGCTGGGGGTGTAGCTTGGAGGTAGAATGCCCTTGGGTTCAATCCCCAGTACTGCAAATAAATAAATAAAATAAAAAATAAATAAATAAAAATAAAAAGGGGCCAGGTGTGGTGGCACATGCCTATAATCCTAGTACTTGGGAAGCTGAAACAGGAGGATCACAAATTCAAGGACAGCCTCAGCAACTAGTGAGACTCTCATCAACCTAGGGAGACACTGTTTCAAAATAAAAATAAAAAATAGGGCTGGGGGTGTAGTGCAGAGGTAGAATGTCCCTAAGTTCAGTCCCCAGTAGCAAAGAACAGTGCGACTTGTCGTCAGGATGTTGTCATCTGAACACAAGGCTTGGGGTAATGTCGTGTGTTACTTGGGCAAGGCTGGCTGAGCATCTAGAGAATTTATGAAATGGTGGCATCATTCGGATATAATCACCAGATTTATAGCAAGATTTATCCCCTTTGAAGGCACATAAGCTGAATGTCAATTATACCAAGAGATGGTAGACGCTAAGAAACTAATTTGCCAAATTCACAAGAGACATATGGATGAGACCCAGAGAGCCTTTTACTTGTTCCCATTGAGAAATCTAACTAGGCAGCATATTGGATATGCCAGCCAATTGACTACATTATAAATTGTTTTCTAAATTTATTTTACTTATTTATTTATTTTTATTTATTTATTTATTTATTTATTTATTTATTTTTGGTGGTACTGGGGATTGAACCCAGGGGCATTCTACCTCCGGGCTATACCCCCAGCCCTATTTTTTTTTTTAATTCTTTATTTTGAAACCAGGTCTCGCTAACTTGCAGAGAGCCTCACTAAGTAGCTGAGGCTGGCCACGAACCCGGATCCTCTGGTCTCAGCCTCCCAAGTACGGGGATTACAAGCGTGTGCCACCACACCCGGCGTTATTTATTTATTTTAATTGTTATTGGTCCATTATAATTATACATAACAGTGAGATTCATTGTTACATATTTGTACGTGCACAAGCTGCATTATAAATTGTAAAGGAAAAGAACAAGATTTAAACACATGTACAGAATCCTGGAAATGTGGTATAAAGACTATGTATACTTAGGGATTTCTTTTGTGTGTGTATGTGCGTGGTACTGGGGATTGAACCCAGGGGCATTCTACCTCGGAGATACATCCCAGCCCTATTTTATTTTTATTTTGAAACAAGGTCTTGCCAGGTTAATGAGAGTCTCACTATTTGCTGAGGCTGTCCTCGAACCTGTGATCCTCCTGTCTCAGCCACCCAAGGACCGGGAATACAAGCATGCACCACCACACCTGGCCGTAGCTAGGGATTTTTATTATACTTTTAATACTTTAGCCTCAGAACATGCAAAAACTGTTGACAGATTTTAGCACTCACCTTTTGGAACTTGTTCACCACTTTTTTTTTTTTTTTTTTTTGGTACTGGGGATTGAACCCAGGGGCATTCTACTTCCAAGCTACACCCTCAGCCCTTTTTATTTTTTATTTTGAAACAGGGTCTCACTAAGTTGCTGAGGCTGTCCTTGAACCTGTGATCTTCCTATCTCAGCCTCCCAAATACTGAGATTACAGGCGTGCCCCACCATGCCCAGCTTTGATAATTTTCTTAGTACTGAACTTTTTCTGATTCTAATATGGCCATTCATGCTTTTTTTTGATTAACATTTGCATGAAGCTGGGCGTGGTGGTGCACGCTTGTAATCCCAGTATTTAGGAGGCTGAGACAGGAGGATCCGGGTTCATGGCCAGCCTCAGCTACTTAGTGAGGCCCTCCGCAATTTACTGAGACCCTGTTTCAAAATAAAGAATAAGGCCGGGCGTGGTGGCGCACGCTTGTAATCCCAGTACTTTGGGAGGCGGAGACCGGAGGATCCAGGTTCGCGGCCAGCCTCAGCTCTCTCTCTCTCTCTCTCTTTCTCCCTGTCTCTCTCTCTCTCTCTCTCTCTCTCTACTTAGTGAGGCCCTCCGCAACTTCGTGAGACCCGGTTTCAAAGTAAAGTATAAAAAATAGGGCCGGGGGTGTAGCGCGGAGGTAGAACACCCCTGCGTTCAATCCCCGGTACCACACAAAAAAATAAAAAAATAAATAAAGAATAAAAAAAAATAGGGCTGGGAAGCCGGGCATGGTGGCGCATGCTTGTAATCCGAGTACTTGGGAGGCTGAAACAGGAGGATCTGGGTTTGCGGCCAGCCTCAGCTACTTAGTGAGGCTCTCCGCAGCTTAGAGAGACCCTGTTTCCAAATAAAGAATTAAAAATAGGGCTGAGGGTGTAGCTCGGAGGTAGAATGCCCCTGGGTTCCATCCCCAGTACCACACACACAAAAAAAATTTGCATGATATATCTTTTCCTATCCTTTTATTTCCAACTGGCTTATCTTGTTACGTTTGAAGTGAGTTTCTTATGGACAACATTATTTTGGATTGTGTTTTTAATTCACTCTTCCAATATCTGTCTTTGATTGGTATATTTAGACCATTTACATTGGATGTAGTCATTGATATGTTAGGTCTCAGGATTGTCATTTTTATTTTTGTCATTCTCTCTGTGTTCACTTCTTTATTTTCTTTTCCATGATTTCATATGAGTTCCTTGAACATTTGTGATAATTCGACTTTGATTTATCTGTAGTGTTTTTGAGTGTATCTTTGTATAGTTTTTTTTTTTTTGATGCTTGCTTAAGGTAGTATATACACATAACTTTTCTGTTCTTATAATCATATGTCCAGTTTGAAAGATATGAATGGTTTAATTACAGGTAAAGTTCTTTCCAAAGTCTGCAACATTTTACTACATCACAGAACTTGATGCTCCTCGAGGAGGTCTGGATTTCAGACTTTCTGAAGACCTCCAGAGGTACCCGCTTGTCACCTCCGTAGGCAAAAGAGGTGCGCTGGAATATTTATCTAGAACGCTACCAATTATCCATGCTGATGAGCACAGGGATAGCCTGGATAATTGAATCCAGATAGAACTTACAAAACTCAGCTAACTTAACAAGCTAACTTGTTAAGCTTTTAAGAGGGAGATTTAAAAATAGCAAGCTTGAATTATTCAAATTTCACCTGATGATTTTTATGTAATTTTATTTTTTGCTAATATTTTATGCAAAGGAAGAAATGGGTCATACATGACTCACTGGATCATCTGACTGCAGGTGCTTTGAGCAAGGTGTAATGAATTGGTTTTTTGGCTTTTTGGAAGATGTCAAGACTTGGATGTAAGCCGGGCATGGTGGCGCATGCCTATAATTCCAGAATTTGGGAGGCTGAGATAGGAGGATCACAGGTTCAGGGCCAGCCTAAGCAACTTAGTGAGACCCTTTTTCAAAATTAAGAAAAAGAAAGAAAAAAAAAAAGAGCTGGAGGTATAACTCAGAGGTAGGATGCCCTGGGTTTAATCCCCAGTACCAAAAAGAAAAAAAAAAAAAGACTTGGATGTACATAGAAATGGGACTGATTCCCTGCTTTGCTATTTACTAGCTATGTGGTATTAGATAAATTGCTTAACTTTTTGGATAGTTTGTTTCCTAATTTGCAAAATATAGTTAATCATTTTCCTGCAAAAGTTTGTTGATATCAAGTATGTAAAAGGCCTAGCCTAGAGAAGATGATGAACAACAATGAGTTCCCTGCTATGCTCCTGTTGACTGTCACTGAGAAAAACCAAATACCTGTACTTCAGCATCTGTGTATTTTCTTTTTTTTTTTTTTTTTTTTTGGTACCGGGGATTGAACCCAGGGGCGTTTTACCTCCAAGCTATACTCCCGGCCCTATTTTTTATCCTTTATTTTGAAACCGGGTCTCACGAAGTTGCAGAGGCCTCACTAAGTAGCTGAGGCTGGCCGCGAACCTGGATCCTCCGGTCTCCGCCTCCCAAGTACTGGGATTACAAGCATGCGCCACCACGCCCGGCCATCTGTGTATTTTCAAACGAGGCCTCTCTCACCAACCAAAGTTTGTATTTGTTTATACCATCTTGACTTATAAGCATGCAGTAGCTATCAGAAAGCAGAAAAGTCGCTGGGCGTGGTGGTGCATATTAGTTATCTCAGTACTTGGGAGGCTGAGACCAGAGGATTGCAGGTTCAAGGCCAACCTACAGTAATTTATAGACCCTATTTCAAAATAAAAAAATAAAAGCCGGGCGTGGTGGCACACGCTTGTAATCCCAGTACTTGGGAGGCTGAGACCAGAGGATCCGGGTTCGTGGCCAGCCTCAACTACTTAGTGATGCCCCTCCACAACTTCGTGAGACCTGGTTTCAAAATAAAGTATAAAAACTAGGGCCGGGGGTGTAGCGCGGAGGTAGAACACCCCTGGGTTCAATCCCCGGTACCGCAAAAAAAAAAAAAAAAATAATTAAAAAATAAATAAAATAAAATAGGCTTGGGGGTGTAGCTCAGAGGTAGAATGCCTTTGGATTCAAGTCCTAATAACACACACACACACACACACGCGTGGGCACACACACATACACACACACACACAGAAAAGTGTGCTAGATAGTTAATATTTTGGTAGTACTAAAGAAGCCCCCCCTTTTTTTTGCGGTACCAGGGATTGAACCCAGGGGCGTTCTACCTCCGCGCTACACCCCCGGCCCTATTTTTTATACTTCATTTTGAAACCGGGTCTCACGAAGTTGTGGAGGGCCTTCACTAAGTAAAGAGAGAGAGAGAGAGAGAAAGAGAGAGAGCTGAGGCTGGCTGCGAACCCAGATCCTCCGGTCTCCACCTCCCAAAGTACTGGGATTACAAGCGTGCGCCACCACGCCCAGCCAAGAAGCCCCTTTCTAAAGAGCCTTTTTTAAAATAAGCGTTTACTTTGGGAGACTGAGACAGGAAGGATCGTAGGTTCAAGGACAGTCTCAGCAAGTAGTGAGACTCATCAATCTAGTGAGACCCTGTTTCCAAATAAAAATAAAAAAGGGCTAGAAGTGTAGCTCGTAGGTAGAATGCCCCTAGGTTCAATGCCCAGTGCCACAAAAAAACAAAAACAATAAATGAGCGTTTACTGATCACTGCCTATGTGATGAGCAGGGGGTGGGCCCTTTGACACTGGTGGGCACATCTAACTAACATCGTGGTTTCCTTTCATTGTACACACCATGTCATCTCTGTGATCCAGAGAGACAAAGAGGAAGCCAGAAAGGGTGCTGAGCTGCTGATAATTAAAGTCTGGAGTTCAGATCAGAGTTGCCTAGGTAATTGCTTGACCTTGAAGGAGTTACCTCGCTTCTTTATACCTCAGTTTCCTCATCTATTAAATGGGGCTAGACCTGTCTTTGGGGAAGTTGTGAGGGTGAATTAGGTCACGTCCATAAAACACTTGAGATCTTTGGAAAAAAAGCATTTACAAACCTCATAAACAGCATAATTAGTGTCATCATCACCATTATTATTGTTGATGATGGGGACGAGTTCAATGCATATGCTAACTTCAGAGTTGGGAATCTTTGTTACAGAGAATGTGAATCTGAAGATTCCACGGCAGAGCATCTTTTTCCCACTGTCCCTTGTGCTATATTAAAACATCCCTCTCCCACAGAAGTACTTTTGCTCATAGAATTGGCATTTTATTGCCAGCAACAAAACATGTGTATACCGAGTCCCCTCAGCCATCACGCCTCTTTCGCAATGGTTAAGGGTCCCTTAGGAGAGTCTTAGGAAGGCTATAGGTAGGTGAAAGATTATTTTCACCTACCTATAGCCTTCTCTGTAATAATCCAGAATGCTTTCTGGACTAATATGAACAGTTAACATGGATACAGCACCCAGCACACTCCAGGTACAGTGGGAACAGTTCACCTACATCATCTCATCTAACTCTCCAAACAGCCTGGACCACACTTCACTCCCCCACTTCAGACTGTATTCGGAGGGCCCCTAATTATGGGGGTTTTCAGAACACCCCAATATAAAAGAATAATATGCTCCCTTACCCCCAGTCCTTTTACCTGGCTTTATTTTTCTCCATAGCACTAATCACCACCTGACATGTTTACGTTTCTTGGTTTGTTCTCTGTCTCTCTCATTAGAATGCCAGGTCCCAGCCGGGCATGGTGGCGCACACCTGTAATCCCAGTGCTTGGGAGGCTGAGACGGGAAGATCGCAGGTTTGAGGACAGCCTCGGTAATGTAGTGAGACTCGCAACCACTTAGGAAGACCCTGTTTCAAAACAAAAAATGAAAAGGGCTGGCGGTACAGGCAGGTCTGTAAGGGAAAGATTTAGTTTTGTTACTTCTCTATCCCCAACATCTAACACAGTGCTTGGCACATGTGGGTGAATTAGTGACCCTGTGAATGAGGTAGGATTTTACCATTTTACTGATGATCAAATGGAAGCTTGGAGATGTGCCCATGGGCACACAGTATGTGGCAGAGCCGGGGCTAGAAAGTCTATCTGCTTATAGCCTGATGAGGAACCACTGGCCTCATGCACCACTGCATTCAGAAAAGGTCTCAAAGATGGTAATTTCTTGCTATGGCTCTTTCCTGTCAGAAGAGTTGTTAAAGCAATGGGAATGAGAGAAAAGCAAGGGTGGTAGCTAAAGTGTCAGATAAACTGGAGGAAATAATTAGATTCTAGTAAGTAGTCTTTTCTCCCTTTGCACCGTATCTTCAGTCAACTTTCTCTTCAGGTCTAGATAAGACCTGTCATTTTAGGGGCCCAAGATCTCTCCCCTCTGTTGTCTACCTTCTATGATGTCTCCATCAGTTTACTGATGCTACAAGTTTCTATAAAGAGAAAGAGGGAAATAATTGTGCGGGCGTGCGTGTGTGCGTGTGTGCGTGCGTGTGTGTGTGTATGCAGCTGGGGACTGAATCCAGGGATACTCTCTATCTCTGAGACACACACACCTCCTTTTCTTTCTTTCTTTTTTTTTTTTTTGCGGTACCGGGGATTGAACGCAGGGGCATTCTACCTCCGCGCTACGCCCCCAGCCCTTTTTTTTTTATATACTTTATTTTGAAACCGGGTCTCACGAAGTTGCAGAGGGCCTCACTAAGGAGAGAGAGAGAGAGAGAGAGACAGGGAGAGAGAGCTGAGTCTGGCCGCGAACCCGGATCCTCCGGTCTCCGCCTCCCAAAGTACTGGGATTACAAGCATGCGCCACCACGCCCGGCCTCCTTTTCTTTTGTGTGTGTGTGTGGTGCTGGGGATTGAACCCAGGAGCATTCTACCTCAGAGCTACACCCCCAGTCCAATTTTTTTTTTAATTCTTTATTTTGAGACAGGGTCTTACTAAGTCGCAGAGGGCCTCACTAAGTAGCCGAGGCTGGCCAGGAACCTGCGATCCTCCTGTCTCAGCCTCCCAAGTACTGGGATTACAGGTATGGGTCACTAGACCCGGGTGGGAAATGACTTTTATTTGATATACATCTGTGTGGCATTAGGCATACTGCATTCTTTATCCCTACCACTCACTGGTGGGTTTATTAGCAGCAGATATTTTAGTTTAGTTTAGTTTAGGTACTGGGTATAGAACCCAGGGGCATTCTACTGCTAAGCTACACCCCTAGCCTTTTTCATTTTTTATTTCAAAAGAGGATTTCCCTAAATTTCTTAGGGTCTCGCTAAATTGCTGAGGCTGGCCTAGAACCTGTGCTCCTCCTGTTTCAGCCTCTCAAGTATCAGGATTTCAGGCATGCACCACTGTGCTAGGCAGCAGCACATATTTTAAATCTACATTTCATAGACGAGAAAATCAAGGATCAAAGAGTAAACATCTACTGCAAGGTGTCTCAGTCTGACTGCAAAACTCATGCTTCATATCTGTAGAGATTAGTGAAGACAGTCCAAGAGACAAGGGAATTTGCCTGTTGGGCAAACCCACTGGAATTTTCCCATTGAGAGTCTGTTGGTCGACTAGCATATTGATGACAAATGCCAGTTCTTGAATATGATGAATATTTAAGATCGCAGGTATTCCAACAAGATCGCTCTCTTGGTAGTTGGATAAGATGAGCCACTGTGGTCTTCTACAGGTCGTCCTCAGTCGCTCCTCCCTGTGGGAAAAGAGCAGGGTCCCAGACTGGGCATTCTCTACCTTTGAGGCTTAGCTCTCTGCGGGTAGGAGGGATATGCCTAGAAATAAAGTCCTGATTGAAATAAATGATACAGCTGGGCATGGTGGGACATGCCTGTAATCCTAGTACTTGGAAGGCTGAGACAGGAGGATAGCAGGTTCGAGACCAGGCTCGGCAAGTTAGCAAGGCTCTCAGCAACCTGGCTTGACCATGTTTCAAAACAAAAAAAAAAAAATGAAAAAGGGCTGGGGATTTAGCTTGGAGGTGGAATGGCCATGGGTTCAATCCACAAGTACAAATAAATAAATAAATACGAGGACTGTGGAAGAGTCTATGAGAAAATGGCTCTGAATCTGAAAGACAAAGGGGCAGGAGTGGCCAGGGAAGGCAGATCTAAGAAAGAAAGGGTGGCCAGGCTCCAGGGGAAGTAGACCTAGCACTTTCCTCCCACTGCTACTTCCTCCCACCTCCCTTCCTGAGCCCTGCCCCCACCCCCTGGACCACCACTGCACATGCGCTCCTACCCCTGCCCGGCGTCCTGAAAGGACCCCCTCAGACAGAAGCGGGCCCTGGGGAAGTAAGAATGCCTAACATAAGGAAAGCAGCCAAACCTTTCTGGGAACCTGGGAAAAGCTAACAAACCTTGGAGCAGTTTTTAAACCGGAGGGACATGGCAGAACATTTTTTAATGTACTTCTTTGTTTGACTCCAGATTGTAATGCCACGTATAATTCTCTGGACACATCTCAGAAAACAAATGGTTCAATTTCCGGCTTAAAAAAAAAAACACCAACAAATACATTGATATTTTGGTGTTTAAAAATAACAGTAAATCTGGTCTGGGCATATAGCTCAGTGTTAGCACACTCACCTAGCATGGGCTGCACTCTGTTCATCCCTGGCACCACAGAAACAAAAAACTATATCCTAAAAAATAGTTTGGGAGGTTTTGTTTTTGTTTTTGTTTTGTTTTGTTTTTTGGTATTGGGAGTCGAACCCAGAGACATTCTATCTCTGAGCTACATTCCCAGCACTTTTTATTTTTATTTATTTATTTTTTTGGTACTGGGGATGGAATC